>JAPVXF010000025.1:0-285562 GCA_030064385.1 Melaleuca quinquenervia | reverse complement strand
TGCCACTTTATTCACTTTCTCTAAATGATATAGAATATCACAATCGTAATCCTTAAGCAATTACATCCAATGTTGTTATCTCAAATTCAGTTCTTTCTAAGAAAACAGTTACTTCAAACTTCGAGGATCAGTATAAATCTAAAACCTTTCTCCGTACAAGTAATGTCTCCAAATTTTCAAAGCAAAGATAATCGATGTAAGCTCTAAGTCAATACGTTAGGTAATTCACCTTATGGGGCTTTAATTATCGTGACGCATAAGCAACGACTCTTCCATTCTACATTAAAAGGCATCATAATCCTTTAAGTGACGCGTCATTATAGATCTCATAACCTCCAGAATCAGAAGGAATCGTCAAAATCGGCGCGGTTGTTAATCTACACTTAAACTCTTGGAATCTCCTTTCACATTTGTCATCCCATTCGAACCGCATTTTCTTCTTAGTCATTAGTGTCAATGGGGTAGCTATAGAAGAGAACTTTTCCACAAACCTCCTATAATAACCTGCTAATCTGAGAAAATTTCGAACCTCTGTAATTGACGTTGGTCTTAACCAACTAATTACTGCTTCAATTTTCATCGTATCTACTGAAATCTCATTTCTAGAAACTACATGTCCAAAGGAACGCCACTTTACTTAGCCAAAACTCACATTTGCCAAGCTTAACATGAAGCAAGTGTTCCCATAAGATAACTAAAATAATCCTCAAATATTGTTCATGTTCCTCATGACTTCTCAAGTATATCAAGTCACAAATCGAACCAAATATTCCTTGAATATTCGGTGCATCTTATCCATAAAAACAGTTGGAGCATTAGTCAATCCAAATGGCATAACAGTAAACTTGTAATTCCTATATCTCATTCTAAACGACGTCTTCGGTATGTCTTCTTTCCGGATCCTCACTAATGATAACCTATCTTTAGGTCTTTCCTTGAGAAAATTGACGCTCCTTGCAATTGATCAAACAAGTAATCTATTCTTGGTAATGGATACTTGTTTTTAGTGGTTACTTGATTCAACTGCCCATGGTCAATGCACTATGGCCAAGACTCGTCCTTCTTCCTCACAAATAGTACTAGGGCTCCTCATGGTAATGCACTAGGGCGTATAAACCTTTTATCAAGTAATTCTTACATCTGAACTTTCAACTCCTTCGATTCCAATAAGGACATTCTGTAGGGTGCTCTGGAAATTAGTTTTGTTCCGGGCACTAATTCAATCACAACTCCAATTCTCTAGCAGGTGGCAATCCTGGCAATTCCTTAGGAAAGATATCAGCAAATTCGTACACCACGACTATATATATCAGACTAGATTCCTCAATCAACGAATTGATTACTAATGCCAGGAACCCTTGACATCCTTTGTCAAGTAACTTTGTTACTTCAAGTGATGAAATCAAATGAATCGAGGTTCCTCCTTGACTTCCCACAAACTCATATCTAGGATGACCAATTGGATTAAAATTGATCACCATGTTACTACAATCCGCAACAGCTCTTGGCTTAACTAACCAATCCATACCCACTATTACATCAAAGTCATACATAAGCAACATGCCCAAATTTATCATTTCCTTTCTACTACCGACATCTAACTTACAATTCGAACATCCGAGCGAGATCATAACTTTATCCTTTAACGCCGTGGTAACATGCAACGTTATTTCTAACGGTTTTACTTTGATACCAACCAACTTAACAAATTGAACAGATATAAAAGAATGTGATACACCAGGATCAAACAAGGCATACGCAATGTGATCACATAAGGAGACCGTTCCTGTGACCACACTAGGCGTATCCTCCGCCTATCTGCATGCCATCGCATACTTTTCCTTGCGCTAATGGCCTATTTTGATTGTTCTGCGAAGGTGCTCCAACTTGCAGTTCCATTCTTAGCTACTGTTGTTGAAATCGTGGTCCCACACTTTGATTCAAGCAACTCTTCATCTGATGATCACACAATCCACATTTGAATCAAGCTCCCATTCTACTCAAGCAAGGGTCATTCCCATGCCTCCTTCCACATAAACAACACACCGCTCTAGATTGGTATGCCGGTTTCCTAAATGTTTTCTTCATTGGAGAGACAAATCACCTATTATTCATCAACGGTCTCTTCTCAAGGTTACGATTATCCCTCGTAGACACATATCGTGACATAAAGGCGACAATCCTCTCATTCATATCTCGTTCGACCATTTGAGCCCTATCATAAAGCTCATTGTAATTCCTTATGTTCAGAAGAATCAACTAATTATAAAGCTCCAGTTTCAACCCATCTCTAAATCTCCTCACCTTATCCGAAAGATCATCTACCACTCTAGTGCAAATCTTGATAACCTCGCAAACTCTGCTTCGTATTCATCCATGGTCCTCTGATTTTGATGAAGTCTCATAAACTCTTCCATCTTATGCTCTTTGGCCGTCATAGAGATATACTTCCCATTGAATGTCTTAATGAACATCGTCCAACTTGGAACCATATCAACAGGAAACACTCTACCCCTGGTGGCTTTCCACCCATCATTTACATTCCCTTAAAACTGATAAACAGTTAAGGTGACCTTTTCTTCCTTGGTTCACCTCGGAAGTGCAAAGGCTTTCTCTAGTTCTTCAATCCAAAGAGAAACAGCCTCTGAATCTCCTTTTCCATTAAACTTAGCTGGCTTGAAATTTAGAAACTGCTCAACCAATTGATGCATCTGACAATTTCCATTGTTTCCATTTTCCAGCGGCGACAACTTAATTTTGAATCTGTTGCCCCGTCAGATTTCTTAAGATTTCGAGCATCTGTATATCCCGTTGATTTTAGGATCACCGGGTACTGCTACACCGGCATCGTCCGGCGGTGGTACTATCCTACTAGTGCTAGCCTGACCCGGCATTCTTCCACGGGTACCGATCCTTGTCTACGTTCTACCCCGAGTAATAGACACAACATACCCTTTTTCTAGGAGTCCTCTACTCCTAATCACTCATGTTATAAAATCTTTATAGAACAATGTTTCTCAACTCCAATACCGAATTAGGGAACTAAGTAACTCACATAAAATAATCAGCCAATCAGGTATCAATCACATGCATCATTATAAGAAAAAGGCCTTTCCTACTAACTATCCCAACACCCATCGCACCTTATCACTCCAGACATGTCGACCCAATTAACTATCCCAACACCCATCGCACCTTATCACTCCAGACAGACCCAATTTATTATTGCGACGTTCCCAGGACGCGTCGCCGACCCAATTAATTATGCACATGCGGAAGCGAATTAAACAATCCCCTGACAACAATCAAACATGGGATAGAAAAGTAGGACAGCCAATTCTCACAAATAATCTCGAGTTTAAATACACAAAAGACTAAACCAAAAATGGTTTACAAAACTATCTAAACTCCGAGATCTACAGCCACATGCTCCAGGTCCATCCAAAAGGTGTGCTCCAAAATCATCACCTACGGTACTTCCTATCGCATGGGACGTACCTCCAACTAGGGACCTGCAAAATAATGTTAAGTTGAGACAACGTCTCAACGAGTCTATCCCCTACGCCCCAATTAGGAAGAAAATTCACCTAGATGTGGCCTAACACACATCAAACAATCCTTACCTTGTCTTAGCACCTCCCTGCACATCAGTACAGTTCATAAACATATACAGATAGCAAGCATGTTCAACGATTGGAACACTGCACATCAATCATCCAACACTCAAAGAGGTCCCGATTATAAGACCAAACCGTTATGACACGTCCCATACCATGTCACACAATTTCGTCCCATAATAAGGCGCGGCAAATCAATGTTCTGATGTTTCTCGACCCGCGTAAACACGCCTCAGGTCCTCGCCACAACCCGCATAACGTTCACGCCTCAGGTGTGCGACTCGCCACAACCCGCGTCAAGTTCACGCCTCAGGTGTGCGACAGTTGGCCTCGTCAGGCTCAACTAAACCCCGCGTAAACACGCCTCAGGGTAGCCCGCGTAAGTTCACGCCTCAGGCTTATCTCATTACCACAACCCCGCGTAAAGTTCACGCCTCAGGGTAGCCCGCGTAAGTTCACGCCTCAGGCTTATCTCTTTATCACAACCCCGCGTCAAGTTCACGCCTCAGGGTAATAAAACCAATCAATTTCATAAATACAACATGCTCACACGATTAATCAATCACGGCCACATGATTAATAATCGGACCACACGATTAATTACGTACCACACGATTAATCAAACACGGCCACATGATTAATTAGGTTTAATAATAAATGACCTCATAATTCCTAAAATATCTTCTCTTGCAAGATAGCTTCATTTGACATCATCCATGACCTCATATTCATAAATACCAATAATTGCACATGTGACATCATCCATGACCTCATATTCATAAATACCAATAATTGCACATGTGACATCATCCATGACCTCATATTCATAAATGCCAATAATTGCACATGTGACATCATCACATTTGACCATGACATCACCAAACTCAAATTCGGATCTCTCCATGGCAGCCCACAAAACTTCTATTTTTATCACTCAAATCTTCACATAAACATCTCTAATTCATGCCATAACAACAACTACATGATGGCACACCAAAACCATACAAGAAATCCAAGTTTAAATCCAGAAACTCAATCAAACGAGTTCGGAAAATTCCCAAATTTTAATATGTCATAAAGGACACTTAAATGAACATTTTTCATGAAGACACCTTGACCAAGTTCCTTCTGGATCAAGAGCAGTAAATCGCCTAACACGCTACAAGAATTGTGCTTGTTTCCAGAAGTCATGTCTTTCAAAACCAGCTTGGTTCGAGATACAAAACTTATTTGTTTGCTCTGAAATTTGATTATGTTAAACTAGAAGCTGTAATAAACAACTTTCGTAAAGGAACTCTTTCGAAATTCGGACCCTAGGAGTTCATAAAAGTCCATTGAACACCAAAAGATCACAAGTTCCAGCAAAAACAGGGGTTCTGTTTTCTTCCAAACGAAGTTGAAATATGATCCTTTTAAATCCTTAAAATCTTGGGTAAAATATATGTTATAGCTGAAGATGTATACAACATTTCTCAAGAAGAAATCGATCTCAAAATCGCAGTGAATCTCATTCCACAAAATTGGAAAACAGATAGGGTCCAGTAAACAGATTCAAGAGAAATCAGCCAAACTCAACTAAATCAACTTCCCTAGTGTTCATCTAACCCAAAACCACTCTAATCAAGCTGATCAACACTAATCTAACCCCCTAGGTGTAATCAACATCCTAAGAGAGGATTAGGAAGTAGACTCACGGGATTAACGAACCAACGAGTCCACGACGGCGGTGGCGCGAAGGCGAGCGTTGGAGCATGGTTGGATGAGCTTGGGCTAGCTGGTCCGGCGATGGAGTTTGAGCAGCAAAGGAGTGGGCGTGAGCAGCAAATGGAGAGAGAAAAGAAGGAAAGAGGAGGAGAAGAAGATGGAGTTCTCTTGTCTTGAGGGAGAAGCCAATAATACAACTTGTCAAGTAAGTTTTCTTGTGGCCAATGGTAGGTCTTCTACCCCTAAAGTCAAATTATCAACCAATAGCTAATTTCTTCTCCTTTTATTCACAAAATAAAGTCTTTTTGGAGGTCAAATAAATCCCTTGACCAGCCCCTACGAATTTCCACTATTTTTCCACCTATTAACTCAATTTGCTAGCCCAAAAATCCAACTAAAGAGGCCCCTCCGAATTTCTTGATTCAAATTTGCTGAATTGAACTTTCTTGCAAAATTCCC
This sequence comes from Melaleuca quinquenervia, assembly GCA_030064385.1. NCBI lineage: Eukaryota > Viridiplantae > Streptophyta > Magnoliopsida > Myrtales > Myrtaceae > Melaleuca > Melaleuca quinquenervia. The sequence goes on along the minus strand of JAPVXF010000025.1, from coordinate 279,782 downwards.
GGCTCGATGGAATTTTCCCAAAAGATGAGACAAGCTCCTAAAAATAAATCATGACACACTCGAATGTTCGATTCCCAAATCCGAGTTCAATTTCATGGTTAAAATCATCCGAACGCGATTCTAGTACAATCCAACTTATCAGGTAGCTTTTAGGGATTTATCGCGATTATATCCCTTAACGGCTTTACCTGATATGTTAGTTAACTCAAGAGTGGCCAGCTCCGAGAAAAAGACCATAGGCGCGTCGGTGAAAAGCCCATTTCATTTTATTTCGGATAGGGTCAAAATTCAGGATGTCACAACTCTTCCCCTCTTATAAAAATTTCGTCCTCGAAATTTCCAACAAGGTAAGGGTATTATCGTCTCATTAATTCTTCACTTTCCGAAGTAGCTCCTTCTATCCCGTGTTGTTGCTAAACCATTTTGACCAAAGAGATCATCTTGATACGCAATACTTATTCCTTTCGATCCATGATCTGAATTGGTCTCTCTACGTACGACACTCTGTCATCCACGTCTAATTCTTCAAAAACTTAACATGAGTCGGGCCAGGTTCATACCTCCTCAATATTGAAATATGAAAGACATTGTGCACTTGCAAAAGATTTGGCGGTAAGGCCAAACGATAGGCTAAGGTTCCAATTCACTCTAGTATCTCGAAAGGACCAAAGAATCTTGGATCTAGCTTCCCCTTCTTTCCAAATCGAGATAATCCTCGCATTGGTGACACCTTAAGGAACGCATGATCTCCGATGTGAAATTCTAAAGGTCTACGTCATTTATCCAAAAACTTTTATGGTGACTCTGCACAATCTTAAGCCTCTCTCGAATTACGTTCACAGCTTCCATTGACTATTCTACCAATTCTAGTCCTGTTATACGCCTTTCTTCCACTTCGTCCCAACATATTAGAGTCCTATAGGCTTTTCCATACAATGTCTCGAGGCATTCTGATACTTTGCTGATAACTGTTATTATATGCGAACTCCACCAAGTGTAATTGTTCTTCCCATCCTCCTTGAAGTCAATTACACAAGCCCTTAACATATCCTCGAGTGTTTGAATCGTCCTCTCAGATTGTCCATCAGTTTGTGGGTGATAAGCTGTACTATACTATAGCTTAATTCTCATAGCCTCTTGTAAGCTCTTCCAAAACTTTACAATGAATTTCGGATACCTATCTGAGGTAATTGTCACCAGTACTCCATGAAGATGTACGATATGGCGCATGTACAACTCAGCATACCTTTCCATAGCGAAGTCCTTTCGTACTGCTAGAAACTGCACAAACTTTGTCAATCTATCCATGATTGCCCAAATCGAATTGTACCTTCTTTAGCTCCTCAGTAACCCCCTCACAAAGTCCTTAGTAATGTTTTCCCATTTCCATTCAGGGATTTCTAACGGCTGTAGAATACAATCGGGTTTACAATGTTGTGTCTTCACTTGCTGACATGTCAAGCACTTTGCTATGTATCTAACTATATCAACTTTCATTCCATTCCACCAGTAGTGCTGATGTAAATTCTGATACATCTTTGTGCTACCCAAATGAATACTGTAATTACTTTGATGAGCTTCTAACATGATCCTTTCCTTAGGCTCCTCATTGTCAAGTATACACAGTCGTCCGCGAAACTTCAAGATTCCATCCTCAAATGCTTGGAAGTCGAGTTTTCTTTCCGTAGCATCCATACTTATGATCTTTTGAAGGTCAAGGTCCGTAAATTATAGTGTTTTAATCCTTGCCTAAATTTCTGCTTCGATCCTTAAAGTTGCCAACAAACTCGAGAGGTATACTAGCTCAAACTCGAACTTTGAATCTCTTATTCCTTCAAGCAAGCTACACTCCTTAACCATCATATGCGCCTTGCTCGATTTTCGACTAAGAGCATCTGCCACTTTATTCACTTTCTCTAAATGATATAGAATATCACAATCGTAATCCTTAAGCAATTACATCCAATGTTGTTATCTCAAATTCAGTTCTTTCTAAGAAAACAGTTACTTCAAACTTCGAGGATCAGTATAAATCTAAAACCTTTCTCCGTACAAGTAATGTCTCCAAATTTTCAAAGCAAAGATAATCGATGTAAGCTCTAAGTCAATACGTTAGGTAATTCACCTTATGGGGCTTTAATTATCGTGACGCATAAGCAACGACTCTTCCATTCTACATTAAAAGGCATCATAATCCTTTAAGTGACGCGTCATTATAGATCTCATAACCTCCAGAATCAGAAGGAATCGTCAAAATCGGCGCGGTTGTTAATCTACACTTAAACTCTTGGAATCTCCTTTCACATTTGTCATCCCATTCGAACCGCATTTTCTTCTTAGTCATTAGTGTCAATGGGGTAGCTATAGAAGAGAACTTTTCCACAAACCTCCTATAATAACCTGCTAATCTGAGAAAATTTCGAACCTCTGTAATTGACGTTGGTCTTAACCAACTAATTACTGCTTCAATTTTCATCGTATCTACTGAAATCTCATTTCTAGAAACTACATGTCCAAAGGAACGCCACTTTACTTAGCCAAAACTCACATTTGCCAAGCTTAACATGAAGCAAGTGTTCCCATAAGATAACTAAAATAATCCTCAAATATTGTTCATGTTCCTCATGACTTCTCAAGTATATCAAGTCACAAATCGAACCAAATATTCCTTGAATATTCGGTGCATCTTATCCATAAAAACAGTTGGAGCATTAGTCAATCCAAATGGCATAACAGTAAACTTGTAATTCCTATATCTCATTCTAAACGACGTCTTCGGTATGTCTTCTTTCCGGATCCTCACTAATGATAACCTATCTTTAGGTCTTTCCTTGAGAAAATTGACGCTCCTTGCAATTGATCAAACAAGTAATCTATTCTTGGTAATGGATACTTGTTTTTAGTGGTTACTTGATTCAACTGCCCATGGTCAATGCACTATGGCCAAGACTCGTCCTTCTTCCTCACAAATAGTACTAGGGCTCCTCATGGTAATGCACTAGGGCGTATAAACCTTTTATCAAGTAATTCTTACATCTGAACTTTCAACTCCTTCGATTCCAATAAGGACATTCTGTAGGGTGCTCTGGAAATTAGTTTTGTTCCGGGCACTAATTCAATCACAACTCCAATTCTCTAGCAGGTGGCAATCCTGGCAATTCCTTAGGAAAGATATCAGCAAATTCGTACACCACGACTATATATATCAGACTAGATTCCTCAATCAACGAATTGATTACTAATGCCAGGAACCCTTGACATCCTTTGTCAAGTAACTTTGTTACTTCAAGTGATGAAATCAAATGAATCGAGGTTCCTCCTTGACTTCCCACAAACTCATATCTAGGATGACCAATTGGATTAAAATTGATCACCATGTTACTACAATCCGCAACAGCTCTTGGCTTAACTAACCAATCCATACCCACTATTACATCAAAGTCATACATAAGCAACATGCCCAAATTTATCATTTCCTTTCTACTACCGACATCTAACTTACAATTCGAACATCCGAGCGAGATCATAACTTTATCCTTTAACGCCGTGGTAACATGCAACGTTATTTCTAACGGTTTTACTTTGATACCAACCAACTTAACAAATTGAACAGATATAAAAGAATGTGATACACCAGGATCAAACAAGGCATACGCAATGTGATCACATAAGGAGACCGTTCCTGTGACCACACTAGGCGTATCCTCCGCCTATCTGCATGCCATCGCATACTTTTCCTTGCGCTAATGGCCTATTTTGATTGTTCTGCGAAGGTGCTCCAACTTGCAGTTCCATTCTTAGCTACTGTTGTTGAAATCGTGGTCCCACACTTTGATTCAAGCAACTCTTCATCTGATGATCACACAATCCACATTTGAATCAAGCTCCCATTCTACTCAAGCAAGGGTCATTCCCATGCCTCCTTCCACATAAACAACACACCGCTCTAGATTGGTATGCCGGTTTCCTAAATGTTTTCTTCATTGGAGAGACAAATCACCTATTATTCATCAACGGTCTCTTCTCAAGGTTACGATTATCCCTCGTAGACACATATCGTGACATAAAGGCGACAATCCTCTCATTCATATCTCGTTCGACCATTTGAGCCCTATCATAAAGCTCATTGTAATTCCTTATGTTCAGAAGAATCAACTAATTATAAAGCTCCAGTTTCAACCCATCTCTAAATCTCCTCACCTTATCCGAAAGATCATCTACCACTCTAGTGCAAATCTTGATAACCTCGCAAACTCTGCTTCGTATTCATCCATGGTCCTCTGATTTTGATGAAGTCTCATAAACTCTTCCATCTTATGCTCTTTGGCCGTCATAGAGATATACTTCCCATTGAATGTCTTAATGAACATCGTCCAACTTGGAACCATATCAACAGGAAACACTCTACCCCTGGTGGCTTTCCACCCATCATTTACATTCCCTTAAAACTGATAAACAGTTAAGGTGACCTTTTCTTCCTTGGTTCACCTCGGAAGTGCAAAGGCTTTCTCTAGTTCTTCAATCCAAAGAGAAACAGCCTCTGAATCTCCTTTTCCATTAAACTTAGCTGGCTTGAAATTTAGAAACTGCTCAACCAATTGATGCATCTGACAATTTCCATTGTTTCCATTTTCCAGCGGCGACAACTTAATTTTGAATCTGTTGCCCCGTCAGATTTCTTAAGATTTCGAGCATCTGTATATCCCGTTGATTTTAGGATCACCGGGTACTGCTACACCGGCATCGTCCGGCGGTGGTACTATCCTACTAGTGCTAGCCTGACCCGGCATTCTTCCACGGGTACCGATCCTTGTCTACGTTCTACCCCGAGTAATAGACACAACATACCCTTTTTCTAGGAGTCCTCTACTCCTAATCACTCATGTTATAAAATCTTTATAGAACAATGTTTCTCAACTCCAATACCGAATTAGGGAACTAAGTAACTCACATAAAATAATCAGCCAATCAGGTATCAATCACATGCATCATTATAAGAAAAAGGCCTTTCCTACTAACTATCCCAACACCCATCGCACCTTATCACTCCAGACATGTCGACCCAATTAACTATCCCAACACCCATCGCACCTTATCACTCCAGACAGACCCAATTTATTATTGCGACGTTCCCAGGACGCGTCGCCGACCCAATTAATTATGCACATGCGGAAGCGAATTAAACAATCCCCTGACAACAATCAAACATGGGATAGAAAAGTAGGACAGCCAATTCTCACAAATAATCTCGAGTTTAAATACACAAAAGACTAAACCAAAAATGGTTTACAAAACTATCTAAACTCCGAGATCTACAGCCACATGCTCCAGGTCCATCCAAAAGGTGTGCTCCAAAATCATCACCTACGGTACTTCCTATCGCATGGGACGTACCTCCAACTAGGGACCTGCAAAATAATGTTAAGTTGAGACAACGTCTCAACGAGTCTATCCCCTACGCCCCAATTAGGAAGAAAATTCACCTAGATGTGGCCTAACACACATCAAACAATCCTTACCTTGTCTTAGCACCTCCCTGCACATCAGTACAGTTCATAAACATATACAGATAGCAAGCATGTTCAACGATTGGAACACTGCACATCAATCATCCAACACTCAAAGAGGTCCCGATTATAAGACCAAACCGTTATGACACGTCCCATACCATGTCACACAATTTCGTCCCATAATAAGGCGCGGCAAATCAATGTTCTGATGTTTCTCGACCCGCGTAAACACGCCTCAGGTCCTCGCCACAACCCGCATAACGTTCACGCCTCAGGTGTGCGACTCGCCACAACCCGCGTCAAGTTCACGCCTCAGGTGTGCGACAGTTGGCCTCGTCAGGCTCAACTAAACCCCGCGTAAACACGCCTCAGGGTAGCCCGCGTAAGTTCACGCCTCAGGCTTATCTCATTACCACAACCCCGCGTAAAGTTCACGCCTCAGGGTAGCCCGCGTAAGTTCACGCCTCAGGCTTATCTCTTTATCACAACCCCGCGTCAAGTTCACGCCTCAGGGTAATAAAACCAATCAATTTCATAAATACAACATGCTCACACGATTAATCAATCACGGCCACATGATTAATAATCGGACCACACGATTAATTACGTACCACACGATTAATCAAACACGGCCACATGATTAATTAGGTTTAATAATAAATGACCTCATAATTCCTAAAATATCTTCTCTTGCAAGATAGCTTCATTTGACATCATCCATGACCTCATATTCATAAATACCAATAATTGCACATGTGACATCATCCATGACCTCATATTCATAAATACCAATAATTGCACATGTGACATCATCCATGACCTCATATTCATAAATGCCAATAATTGCACATGTGACATCATCACATTTGACCATGACATCACCAAACTCAAATTCGGATCTCTCCATGGCAGCCCACAAAACTTCTATTTTTATCACTCAAATCTTCACATAAACATCTCTAATTCATGCCATAACAACAACTACATGATGGCACACCAAAACCATACAAGAAATCCAAGTTTAAATCCAGAAACTCAATCAAACGAGTTCGGAAAATTCCCAAATTTTAATATGTCATAAAGGACACTTAAATGAACATTTTTCATGAAGACACCTTGACCAAGTTCCTTCTGGATCAAGAGCAGTAAATCGCCTAACACGCTACAAGAATTGTGCTTGTTTCCAGAAGTCATGTCTTTCAAAACCAGCTTGGTTCGAGATACAAAACTTATTTGTTTGCTCTGAAATTTGATTATGTTAAACTAGAAGCTGTAATAAACAACTTTCGTAAAGGAACTCTTTCGAAATTCGGACCCTAGGAGTTCATAAAAGTCCATTGAACACCAAAAGATCACAAGTTCCAGCAAAAACAGGGGTTCTGTTTTCTTCCAAACGAAGTTGAAATATGATCCTTTTAAATCCTTAAAATCTTGGGTAAAATATATGTTATAGCTGAAGATGTATACAACATTTCTCAAGAAGAAATCGATCTCAAAATCGCAGTGAATCTCATTCCACAAAATTGGCAAACAGATAGGGTCCAGTAAACAGATTCAAGAGAAATCAGCCAAACTCAACTAAATCAACTTCCCTAGTGTTCATCTAACCCAAAACCACTCTAATCAAGCTGATCAACACTAATCTAACCCCCTAGGTGTAATCAACATCCTAAGAGAGGATTAGGAAGTAGACTCACGGGATTAACGAACCAACGAGTCCACGACGGCGGTGGCGCGAAGGCGAGCGTTGGAGCATGGTTGGATGAGCTTGGGCTAGCTGGTCCGGCGATGGAGTTTGAGCAGCAAAGGAGTGGGCGTGAGCAGCAAATGGAGAGAGAAAAGAAGGAAAGAGGAGGAGAAGAAGATGGAGTTCTCTTGTCTTGAGGGAGAAGCCAATAATACAACTTGTCAAGTAAGTTTTCTTGTGGCCAATGGTAGGTCTTCTACCCCTAAAGTCAAATTATCAACCAATAGCTAATTTCTTCTCCTTTTATTCACAAAATAAAGTCTTTTTGGAGGTCAAATAAATCCCTTGACCAGCCCCTACGAATTTCCACTATTTTTCCACCTATTAACTCAATTTGCTAGCCCAAAAATCCAACTAAAGAGGCCCCTCCGAATTTCTTGATTCAAATTTGCTGAATTGAACTTTCTTGCAAAATTCCCGGCTCGATGGAATTTTCCCAAAAGATGAGACAAGCTCCTAAAAATAAATCATGACACACTCGAATGTTCGATTCCCAAATCCGAGTTCAATTTCATGGTTAAAATCATCCGAACGCGATTCTAGTACAATCCAACTTATCAGGTAGCTTTTAGGGATTTATCGCGATTATATCCCTTAACGGCTTTACCTGATATGTTAGTTAACTCAAGAGTGGCCAGCTCCGAGAAAAAGACCATAGGCGCGTCGGTGAAAAGCCCATTTCATTTTATTTCGGATAGGGTCAAAATTCAGGATGTCACAACTCTTCCCCTCTTATAAAAATTTCGTCCTCGAAATTTCCAACAAGGTAAGGGTATTATCGTCTCATTAATTCTTCACTTTCCGAAGTAGCTCCTTCTATCCCGTGTTGTTGCTAAACCATTTTGACCAAAGAGATCATCTTGATACGCAATACTTATTCCTTTCGATCCATGATCTGAATTGGTCTCTCTACGTACGACACTCTGTCATCCACGTCTAATTCTTCAAAAACTTAACATGAGTCGGGCCAGGTTCATACCTCCTCAATATTGAAATATGAAAGACATTGTGCACTTGCAAAAGATTTGGCGGTAAGGCCAAACGATAGGCTAAGGTTCCAATTCACTCTAGTATCTCGAAAGGACCAAAGAATCTTGGATCTAGCTTCCCCTTCTTTCCAAATCGAGATAATCCTCGCATTGGTGACACCTTAAGGAACGCATGATCTCCGATGTGAAATTCTAAAGGTCTACGTCATTTATCCAAAAACTTTTATGGTGACTCTGCACAATCTTAAGCCTCTCTCGAATTACGTTCACAGCTTCCATTGACTATTCTACCAATTCTAGTCCTGTTATACGCCTTTCTTCCACTTCGTCCCAACATATTAGAGTCCTATAGGCTTTTCCATACAATGTCTCGAGGCATTCTGATACTTTGCTGATAACTGTTATTATATGCGAACTCCACCAAGTGTAATTGTTCTTCCCATCCTCCTTGAAGTCAATTACACAAGCCCTTAACATATCCTCGAGTGTTTGAATCGTCCTCTCAGATTGTCCATCAGTTTGTGGGTGATAAGCTGTACTATACTATAGCTTAATTCTCATAGCCTCTTGTAAGCTCTTCCAAAACTTTACAATGAATTTCGGATACCTATCTGAGGTAATTGTCACCAGTACTCCATGAAGATGTACGATATGGCGCATGTACAACTCAGCATACCTTTCCATAGCGAAGTCCTTTCGTACTGCTAGAAACTGCACAAACTTTGTCAATCTATCCATGATTGCCCAAATCGAATTGTACCTTCTTTAGCTCCTCAGTAACCCCCTCACAAAGTCCTTAGTAATGTTTTCCCATTTCCATTCAGGGATTTCTAACGGCTGTAGAATACAATCGGGTTTACAATGTTGTGTCTTCACTTGCTGACATGTCAAGCACTTTGCTATGTATCTAACTATATCAACTTTCATTCCATTCCACCAGTAGTGCTGATGTAAATTCTGATACATCTTTGTGCTACCCAAATGAATACTGTAATTACTTTGATGAGCTTCTAACATGATCCTTTCCTTAGGCTCCTCATTGTCAAGTATACACAGTCGTCCGCGAAACTTCAAGATTCCATCCTCAAATGCTTGGAAGTCGAGTTTTCTTTCCGTAGCATCCATACTTATGATCTTTTGAAGGTCAAGGTCCGTAAATTATAGTGTTTTAATCCTTGCCTAAATTTCTGCTTCGATCCTTAAAGTTGCCAACAAACTCGAGAGGTATACTAGCTCAAACTCGAACTTTGAATCTCTTATTCCTTCAAGCAAGCTACACTCCTTAACCATCATATGCGCCTTGCTCGATTTTCGACTAAGAGCATCTGCCACTTTATTCACTTTCTCTAAATGATATAGAATATCACAATCGTAATCCTTAAGCAATTACATCCAATGTTGTTATCTCAAATTCAGTTCTTTCTAAGAAAACAGTTACTTCAAACTTCGAGGATCAGTATAAATCTAAAACCTTTCTCCGTACAAGTAATGTCTCCAAATTTTCAAAGCAAAGATAATCGATGTAAGCTCTAAGTCAATACGTTAGGTAATTCACCTTATGGGGCTTTAATTATCGTGACGCATAAGCAACGACTCTTCCATTCTACATTAAAAGGCATCATAATCCTTTAAGTGACGCGTCATTATAGATCTCATAACCTCCAGAATCAGAAGGAATCGTCAAAATCGGCGCGGTTGTTAATCTACACTTAAACTCTTGGAATCTCCTTTCACATTTGTCATCCCATTCGAACCGCATTTTCTTCTTAGTCATTAGTGTCAATGGGGTAGCTATAGAAGAGAACTTTTCCACAAACCTCCTATAATAACCTGCTAATCTGAGAAAATTTCGAACCTCTGTAATTGACGTTGGTCTTAACCAACTAATTACTGCTTCAATTTTCATCGTATCTACTGAAATCTCATTTCTAGAAACTACATGTCCAAAGGAACGCCACTTTACTTAGCCAAAACTCACATTTGCCAAGCTTAACATGAAGCAAGTGTTCCCATAAGATAACTAAAATAATCCTCAAATATTGTTCATGTTCCTCATGACTTCTCAAGTATATCAAGTCACAAATCGAACCAAATATTCCTTGAATATTCGGTGCATCTTATCCATAAAAACAGTTGGAGCATTAGTCAATCCAAATGGCATAACAGTAAACTTGTAATTCCTATATCTCATTCTAAACGACGTCTTCGGTATGTCTTCTTTCCGGATCCTCACTAATGATAACCTATCTTTAGGTCTTTCCTTGAGAAAATTGACGCTCCTTGCAATTGATCAAACAAGTAATCTATTCTTGGTAATGGATACTTGTTTTTAGTGGTTACTTGATTCAACTGTCCATGGTCAATGCACTATGGCCAAGACTCGTCCTTCTTCCTCACAAATAGTACTAGGGCTCCTCATGGTAATGCACTAGGGCGTATAAACCTTTTATCAAGTAATTCTTACATCTGAACTTTCAACTCCTTCGATTCCAATAAGGACATTCTGTAGGGTGCTCTGGAAATTAGTTTTGTTCCGGGCACTAATTCAATCACAACTCCAATTCTCTAGCAGGTGGCAATCCTGGCAATTCCTTAGGAAAGATATCAGCAAATTCGTACACCACGACTATATATATCAGACTAGATTCCTCAATCAACGAATTGATTACTAATGCCAGGAACCCTTGACATCCTTTGTCAAGTAACTTTGTTACTTCAAGTGATGAAATCAAATGAATCGAGGTTCCTCCTTGACTTCCCACAAACTCATATCTAGGATGACCAATTGGATTAAAATTGATCACCATGTTACTACAATCCGCAACAGCTCTTGGCTTAACTAACCAATCCATACCCACTATTACATCAAAGTCATACATAAGCAACATGCCCAAATTTATCATTTCCTTTCTACTACCGACATCTAACTTACAATTCGAACATCCGAGCGAGATCATAACTTTATCCTTTAACGCCGTGGTAACATGCAACGTTATTTCTAACGGTTTTACTTTGATACCAACCAACTTAACAAATTGAACAGATATAAAAGAATGTGATACACCAGGATCAAACAAGGCATACGCAATGTGATCACATAAGGAGACCGTTCCTGTGACCACACTAGGCGTATCCTCCGCCTATCTGCATGCCATCGCATACTTTTCCTTGCGCTAATGGCCTATTTTGATTGTTCTGCGAAGGTGCTCCAACTTGCAGTTCCATTCTTAGCTACTGTTGTTGAAATCGTGGTCCCACACTTTGATTCAAGCAACTCTTCATCTGATGATCACACAATCCACATTTGAATCAAGCTCCCATTCTACTCAAGCAAGGGTCATTCCCATGCCTCCTTCCACATAAACAACACACCGCTCTAGATTGGTATGCCGGTTTCCTAAATGTTTTCTTCATTGGAGAGACAAATCACCTATTATTCATCAACGGTCTCTTCTCAAGGTTACGATTATCCCTCGTAGACACATATCGTGACATAAAGGCGACAATCCTCTCATTCATATCTCGTTCGACCATTTGAGCCCTATCATAAAGCTCATTGTAATTCCTTATGTTCAGAAGAATCAACTAATTATAAAGCTCCAGTTTCAACCCATCTCTAAATCTCCTCACCTTATCCGAAAGATCATCTACCACTCTAGTGCAAATCTTGATAACCTCGCAAACTCTGCTTCGTATTCATCCATGGTCCTCTGATTTTGATGAAGTCTCATAAACTCTTCCATCTTATGCTCTTTGGCCGTCATAGAGATATACTTCCCATTGAATGTCTTAATGAACATCGTCCAACTTGGAACCATATCAACAGGAAACACTCTACCCCTGGTGGCTTTCCACCCATCATTTACATTCCCTTAAAACTGATAAACAGTTAAGGTGACCTTTTCTTCCTTGGTTCACCTCGGAAGTGCAAAGGCTTTCTCTAGTTCTTCAATCCAAAGAGAAACAGCCTCTGAATCTCCTTTTCCATTAAACTTAGCTGGCTTGAAATTTAGAAACTGCTCAACCAATTGATGCATCTGACAATTTCCATTGTTTCCATTTTCCAGCGGCGACAACTTAATTTTGAATCTGTTGCCCCGTCAGATTTCTTAAGATTTCGAGCATCTGTATATCCCGTTGATTTTAGGATCACCGGGTACTGCTACACCGGCATCGTCCGGCGGTGGTACTATCCTACTAGTGCTAGCCTGACCCGGCATTCTTCCACGGGTACCGATCCTTGTCTACGTTCTACCCCGAGTAATAGACACAACATACCCTTTTTCTAGGAGTCCTCTACTCCTAATCACTCATGTTATAAAATCTTTATAGAACAATGTTTCTCAACTCCAATACCGAATTAGGGAACTAAGTAACTCACATAAAATAATCAGCCAATCAGGTATCAATCACATGCATCATTATAAGAAAAAGGCCTTTCCTACTAACTATCCCAACACCCATCGCACCTTATCACTCCAGACATGTCGACCCAATTAACTATCCCAACACCCATCGCACCTTATCACTCCAGACAGACCCAATTTATTATTGCGACGTTCCCAGGACGCGTCGCCGACCCAATTAATTATGCACATGCGGAAGCGAATTAAACAATCCCCTGACAACAATCAAACATGGGATAGAAAAGTAGGACAGCCAATTCTCACAAATAATCTCGAGTTTAAATACACAAAAGACTAAACCAAAAATGGTTTACAAAACTATCTAAACTCCGAGATCTACAGCCACATGCTCCAGGTCCATCCAAAAGGTGTGCTCCAAAATCATCACCTACGGTACTTCCTATCGCATGGGACGTACCTCCAACTAGGGACCTGCAAAATAATGTTAAGTTGAGACAACGTCTCAACGAGTCTATCCCCTACGCCCCAATTAGGAAGAAAATTCACCTAGATGTGGCCTAACACACATCAAACAATCCTTACCTTGTCTTAGCACCTCCCTGCACATCAGTACAGTTCATAAACATATACAGATAGCAAGCATGTTCAACGATTGGAACACTGCACATCAATCATCCAACACTCAAAGAGGTCCCGATTATAAGACCAAACCGTTATGACACGTCCCATACCATGTCACACAATTTCGTCCCATAATAAGGCGCGGCAAATCAATGTTCTGATGTTTCTCGACCCGCGTAAACACGCCTCAGGTCCTCGCCACAACCCGCATAACGTTCACGCCTCAGGTGTGCGACTCGCCACAACCCGCGTCAAGTTCACGCCTCAGGTGTGCGACAGTTGGCCTCGTCAGGCTCAACTAAACCCCGCGTAAACACGCCTCAGGGTAGCCCGCGTAAGTTCACGCCTCAGGCTTATCTCATTACCACAACCCCGCGTAAAGTTCACGCCTCAGGGTAGCCCGCGTAAGTTCACGCCTCAGGCTTATCTCTTTATCACAACCCCGCGTCAAGTTCACGCCTCAGGGTAATAAAACCAATCAATTTCATAAATACAACATGCTCACACGATTAATCAATCACGGCCACATGATTAATAATCGGACCACACGATTAATTACGTACCACACGATTAATCAAACACGGCCACATGATTAATTAGGTTTAATAATAAATGACCTCATAATTCCTAAAATATCTTCTCTTGCAAGATAGCTTCATTTGACATCATCCATGACCTCATATTCATAAATACCAATAATTGCACATGTGACATCATCCATGACCTCATATTCATAAATACCAATAATTGCACATGTGACATCATCCATGACCTCATATTCATAAATGCCAATAATTGCACATGTGACATCATCACATTTGACCATGACATCACCAAACTCAAATTCGGATCTCTCCATGGCAGCCCACAAAACTTCTATTTTTATCACTCAAATCTTCACATAAACATCTCTAATTCATGCCATAACAACAACTACATGATGGCACACCAAAACCATACAAGAAATCCAAGTTTAAATCCAGAAACTCAATCAAACGAGTTCGGAAAATTCCCAAATTTTAATATGTCATAAAGGACACTTAAATGAACATTTTTCATGAAGACACCTTGACCAAGTTCCTTCTGGATCAAGAGCAGTAAATCGCCTAACACGCTACAAGAATTGTGCTTGTTTCCAGAAGTCATGTCTTTCAAAACCAGCTTGGTTCGAGATACAAAACTTATTTGTTTGCTCTGAAATTTGACTATGTTAAACTAGAAGCTGTAATAAACAACTTTTGTAAAGGAACTCTTTCGAAATTCGGACCCTAGGAGTTCATAAAAGTCCATTGAACACCAAAAGATCACAAGTTCCAGCAAAAACAGGGGTTCTGTTTTCTTCCAAACGAAGTTGAAATATGATCCTTTCAAATCCTTAAAATCTTGGGTAACATATATGTTATAGCTGAAGATGTATACAACATTTCTCAAGAAGAAATCGATCTCAAAATCTCAGTGAATCTCATTCCACAAAATTGGCAAACAGATAGGGTCCAGTAAACAGATTCAAGAGAAATCAGCCAAACTCAACTAAATCAACTTCCCTAGTGTTCATCTAACCCAAAACCACTCTAATCAAGCTGATCAACACTAATCTAACCCCCTAGGTGTAATCAACATCCTAAGAGAGGATTAGGACGTAGACTCACGGGATTAACGAACCAACGAGTCCACGACGGCGGCGGCGCGAAGGCGAGCGTTGGAGCATGGTTGGATGAGCTTGGGCTAGCTGGTCCGGCGATGGAGTTTGAGCAGCAAAGGAGTGGGCGTGAGCAGCAAATGGAGAGAGAAAAGAAGGAAAGAGGAGGAGAAGAAGATGGAGTTCTCTTGTCTTGAGGGAGAAGCCAATAATACAACTTGTCAAGTAAGTTTTCTTGTGGCCAATGGTAGGTCTTCTACCCCTAAAGTCAAATTATCAACCAATAGCTAATTTCTTCTCCTTTTATTCACAAAATAAAGTCTTTTTGGAGGTCAAATAAATCCCTTGACCAGCCCCTACGAATTTCCACTATTTTTCCACCTATTAACTCAATTTGCTAGCCCAAAAATCCAACTAAAGAGGCCCCTCCGAATTTCTTGATTCAAATTTGCTGAATTGAACTTTCTTGCAAAATTCCCGGCTCGATGGAATTTTCCCAAAAGATGAGACAAGCTCCTAAAAATAAATCATGACACACTCGAATGTTCGATTCCCAAATCCGAGTTCAATTTCATGGTTAAAATCAACCGAACGCGATTCTAGTACAATCCAACTTATCAGGTAGCTTTTAGGGATTTATCGCGATTATATCCCTTAACGGCTTTACCTGATATGTTAGTTAACTCAAGAGTGGCCAGCTCCGAGAAAAAGACCATAGGCGCGTCGGTGAAAAGCCCATTTCATTTTATTTCGGATAGGGTCAAAATTCAGGATGTCACACAGACGATATATATTTATATATTTGAAGTGAAAGTCATCGTTCTACGAAGATTCATAAGTTGCGAATTGTGGACATCGACCTCCAATCGAACCTGTGATTAGCAATCTTGGTATGAACGCGACTTGTTGACAAACTTGTGTCAACCAATCAATGTTATAACGCCACGAACAAGAGAATTCGTGATCATGCTCGATAAGTTAAATTTGATCGCCACAAGAAAACCTTGATAAGATCTAGTCCTCAAAATAACTCAAAGAAGAAAACCTCTCCGTATAAAATTGTCTGTCTTCTTAAAAACCTATAAGTAACCTTATATAGGTTGCTAACCCTAATCACTTTCAAATTGAACATCTCCCGGTCCAGTCATTATCATCACCCTTCTATTAGGGCATTGATTTGCCATATGACCCCTGCCTAAACACTTAAAACATTTAATTTCACGTGTTCTAGTGTTAGGATTTTTAGTGTTACTTGAAATAGGATTTGAGCCAACTTTGCCATCTTTCTCCTTTTCCTTTGAAGATTCCACCTTGGTGTTGTTTTCCTTCCAATTCGGCTTCTCATCTTTCTTCCAATTGGACTTCCAATTCGAACTTGAACCTTCACCACTTTTTTAATTTCGGTTCAACTTCAATTGCTGCTCAACTTTGATGGCTTTGTCCACTAACTCCTCCAATTCAATATAGTGCTGCAACTCTACCACCCTTGCTATATCCCGGCTCAAACTACACAAAAATCATGACATTGTGGCCTCACAGTCTTCCACCACATTAGCACGGATCATAGCAATCTCCATCTCTTTATGATATTCTTCCACACTCTTATTTTCTTGTGTAAAATTTTGCAACTAATGGAACAAGTCTCTATGGTAATGACTTGGTATGAAGCGCCTCCTCATCACCACTTTCATCTTATCCCACGTTTCTATTGGTCTTTCACCATTGCATCTCTTGCTAGTCACAAGTTGATCCCACCAAATTATAGCATAATTAGTGAATTCAATAGCTGCAAATTTTTCCTTTTTGAGCTCCGAATATCTCTGACAATCAAATGCCATCTCTATTCGTTTGTCCCATTCTAGATATGCATCGGGATCATTCTTTCCTTGAAAAGTTGGAATTTTCATCTTGATATTGCCAAGCTTATCATCTATTCGATGTCTGAATCCTCGGCGTTCATTTCTCCTTTAAAACCTTCCATCTTAATCATCTTTTGTATCGGACATGAATGCATCATTAAATTGCCGTTGCCATCTCCGTTGTGCCCTAGGCTCCTCTTGATGATTTTGTCGTCTCCCTCGGGGTGGCTCTCGGTTATCATCAATTCTCGTCTTACATCTTGCAACTCGATCGCCAAGTGCTTCAATTTGCAAATTCAATTGCTGGACGCTTGCTAAAATCGCATCATCTCTTGGACGAGTGCCATCATCCTTTTGATTTGAAAGCGCTAGTGCAGAATAAATACGTAAAAGCTAATGCCGAAATATATATCTTCAGAATAATAAATAGAGTTAGAGAGTAAAGAAAATTGAACACAAGATGTATAGTGGTTCGGCTTAGATCAATCCTACGTCCACTCTCCCACGGTGACAGCCTATTGGCTGGAGTCCACTATGAATCTAAAGAGTTACAATCTCAATGTCTAAGCTTCTCAGCTTAACTCTCACTAAGTTCGTGTATCACACTCTTTTGAGTACAATTAAAGCTCTTCACAGATTCAGACTTTAGAAAAATTGCTCTCTAACGTTCGTACCACACAACTTGAAATGTCTCCCTTAAATACTCCTTCATGCCTTCATAACCGTTGGCACTTTCCAAATGAATTCTTCCAATCTAACCGTTGGACAGAATCAATCTGGAGATCTCAAGCTATAAATAGAAACAAAAGAGAATCCGTCAATCCCGATTTCCCATTCAATCAGGATCTTCAGTTTCCTAAAGTGAACACTTGCTCCATTTAATTGATTGCTTCCATAAATGCAATAATCAAATCCAATCAATCCATAAGCTGTCGAAGATATATCAATCCAGATCTTTGTGGGAAAAGAATAAGATCAATAAGATCTATAACCATAATAACTTAAGTCTGTCTTTCCCAGATTTTGGGAAAAATCTGTCCATCTCAGACTTTAGGAAAGTCTGACCACATCAGACTTTGGGAAAGTCTGAACACCTCAGACTTTGATACAGTTTTGTCATCGTCAAAACCAGCACCAACAACTCCCCCTTTTTGATGATGACAAAACCTTCCTGCAAACATATTGTATGCTATACCAAAACAACTTTCAATATCACATGTTAGTATAACGAGATGAAGATAATAAGAACCATCAAAATACTCAAATATTAAGTAGAATCACAAAGTCCAAATCAATTCATCAACCAGCCCAAAAACCACAAAAGACATAGTTCAAAAACCAAAAACTAGAGCCCAAGGCTAATTCAAATGACAATCAAAATCCAAACCAAATAACAAATAACAACGATCAAAATCCAATCCTCTAATCCTCCCAGGCCACTTTCTCCCCCTTTTTGTCATCAATCAAAAAGCTAAGTAGAACGGGGAACACGAACAATTTGAAAATTATCCATAGAACGCACAGTCTGCTCCACCCGAACTATGTCTTGCTGCAATTGATTGATAACAGCATTAGTAGGCATTTGATCCATCCGTTGATTGACTAACTGCTTGAACTGCTCAATACTTCGTTCCAGAGAAGAATATTGTGATTGGAGACCAGTAAGTATTGCAATAATTTATGCAGAACGATCAGCAGAAGCAGTTCCTATAGACTCTATCGGTCTGGATGGTCCACCCTCTTCTTGTTGTCCTGCATCAACTCCCCTTGTCTCTAAGCCAGTCGCTATAGGAGTTTGAAAAACAACTTGTGGTGGTGGAGGAGAGGCAACAAATGTAGCCTCTGGAGGAGCCATAGTTTCCCTTGGAGGACTAGGAACCACTTCTTCTTCCTCTTGTTCAGACTCTGTTTTCTCATATTCTGTCTCCTTGTGCATCTCTTCTTTTGCCACTTCTTCCTCAACATCTTCTTATTCATCCTGGAGAATCAAGGACCGTTTCGTCTTTTTCAACATCTGAGGAGTTTCCTGCGAAGTCTCCTTTCCCTTCCTTTTCACCCCAGATGAGACTAACTTTGAGGGACTAGCTTCTGAGGTAAAAATTTTCAATCTCATCTTGGCAATCATATTTTGCCCAAATAGTCAAAGGAATGATTAGAGTTTCGCACATGATTGATGGAATTGGGATATTTAGATGATTGAAAATTTGAGTTATCAAGGAGGTGTATGGTAACTGACCTTTACCCTTCTGTACCACTCTGTACATTTGATACATAATAATATATGGTATAGAAACTGTTGGAGATCTAATGATGCCATACATTAAACGTGCCTTAGATTTAGAAATATCCGTCTTAGAAGCCGCTTTAGGCTTCAGACAACTGGTTATGATCTTGTGCAGAATGGCGTTCAGAGGTGATAGCCTAGAGTATGTGAGTGTACCTTCACTTGATTGATCGGTGGAGAGGGCAGCAGTTATTTCCCTGTCAGTTACAGTGATAGGAATAAAGCCAGTCCGTGAAACTCCAAGGATATCAGCAATTATATCCACATTAAGAGTATATTCCTTGTTGAACACAGAAAATCTCAAGGTATGCCGATCAGGAAAAGACAAATTTGAATAAAAATATGCGGTTAACTCCGCATAACTCAGAACCGTGGAGGAACAGAACTTATCAATACCAAGCCGACCAAGGTGGACCCCAAGATGGACCTTAATAGAGTTTAAATACTCAAAGTCAACATGTCGTGGATTCATGACCCCACGTTTCAGCAACCCTTATAAGCATTTTGATGTTCCTTTGAGCAAAAGAGAGGATCATTTGTCTCCGAGCGACTGACATCAAACCCCTGTACTGGCTTAAAATGTAAGAACATTTTTTCATCTTCGTCCCTAGTTTCGTGAGAGTAAGAAACACCAAACCGTGGGTCGATCGGAAAATTTCTTCGTGCTTCATCTGCTGTTCCAGGAGGAGCAATAGAAAGCCGTTCCATCTCTTGCAAAAAGACAGGCTGATTTGGGAATCCACTATCTCTCAAAAATTCATCAATAGTAGTCATAGCGCTACCACCGTTCACCAATGTCTGATACAGTTTGTAAATAAACTTGGGGTTCCGTTTTTTGAGAGGGGCAGCGCTACTTACTAGTTCTGTGAGACCCTGTTGAACTCCATGCCTTGTTTCCATAAAAACGGTTGTCGACTCATCATGCAGTTCTTCTTCCTCAGTAAGATCAAGGTGAGTAGGTCCAGAACTGGTGCCAAAATGCTTGCTTGCTAGGCGAGATGGTTTTCGGGACGCAGACATTATGCGTTCTTAGAGAGAGTTTTTCCGTCAAGAGATAAGAAAAATTTGAGGAAGATGAAGAGGCCTAGGGTTTGCGAAGACAAATTCTATTCTTTTAACCGAGGTTCTCAGTGAATAAAAATATAAGTTTTGAAAATTTCCTAAAAGCTATCAATCAAACAGTAAATAAAAAAGGGAACAAATAATCAAGGAGATGCGATGGTTCAGAAGTCGTACCTTTTGACAGATTACCAGAAGTGTCGATTGGCGAGAAACAGGATATTAGAAAACTGACCATAAATAAATCAAATTTGATTTAGCCTGAGTCTGAATCTCAGTCTGAGTCTGAGTCTGAGTCTGAGTCGGAGTTTGAGTTTGAGTCGGAATCTGAGTCTGAGTCTGAGTCTGAGTCTGATTCTCAGGAGGAGAGGATATTTAATTTGCTTCTAATGAACTCAAACGACCGTTTATCCAAAGGTTTTATAAATATATCAGCTAATTGATTTTGAGAATCAACAAATGCGATCTTTACATCTTTCTTCTGAACATGATCTCTAATAAAATGATGTCGGATTTCAATATGTTTTGCTCTTGAGTGTAAAATCGGATTCTTAGTAAGATCCATGGCACTTGTGCTATCACACCGAATTTCAACACGATACTTCTTGATACCAAAGTCTTGTAGTTGTTGACGCATCCATAGAATCTGTGAGCAATAACTCCCAAGGGCTACGTATTCAGATTCTGCTGTTGACATTGCAACAGTGTGCAGCTTCCTTGATAGCCAAGATACCAACATATTTCCAAGGAGTTGACAATTTCCTGTAGTACCTTTCTTGTTCACTCGACATCCTCCCATGTCAGCATCAGAGTATCCTAATAGAAGAAAATTGCTTTCCTTGGGATACCAAAGCCCAAACTTCGTAGTAGATGAAATATATTTGATAATTCGTTTGACAGCCGATAGATGCGATTCTCTTGGATCTAATTGAAACCTTGCACACAAGCATACACTAAATAGAATGTCAGGTCTAAAAGCAGTGAGATATAGTAAGGATCCAATCATGCTCCTGTAAAGTTTTTGATCAACTTTTTCTCCTTCTGAATCTTTCTCAAGTTTTGAAGTTACTGCCATTGAAGTTTCAACCTTTTTGCAATTTTCCATTCCAAACTTCTTGACGAGATCCTTTGCATATTTCTCTTGATGAACAAAGATACCTTCAAAAGATTGTTTCACTTGTAGTCCAAGGAAGAAGGTTAATTCACCCATCATACTCATCTCAAACTCTTGCTGCATATCCTTTGCAAAATTCTTGCACAAAGTTTCATCAGAGGATCCAAAAATAATATCATCAACGTAGATTTGTACCAATAAGAAATTGTGACTGTTCTTTTTAATGAAGAGAGTTGTATCTACTTTGCCTTTTTCAAATCCACAATGAATAAGGAAGGAACTCAACCGTTCATACCAGGCTCGAGGAGCTTGCTTTAGGCCGTAGAGAGCCTTCTTTAATTTAAAAACATGATGAGGATTTTTAGGATCTTCAAAGCCAGGAGGTTGTTCAATATAAACTTCTTCTTGAATTACTCCATTTAGAAAGGCACTTTTGACGTCCATCTGATATAACCTGAAATCATGAAAGCACGCAAAGGCAAGTAATAATCTGATAGCTTCTAACCTGGCAACAGGAGCATAAGTTTCATCATAATCAATTCCTTCCTCTTGAGTGTATCCTTTAGCCACCAGTCGAGCTTTGTTTCTTGTAATCAATCATTCTTCATCTAATTTGTTTCTAAACACCCATTTTGTTCCAATCACAGATTTTCCTTTGGGCCTTGGAACTAGCTCCCAAACATCATTTATAGCAAACTGTCTCAGCTCATCCTGCATTGCTTCTATCCAGCTATCATCTGCTAAGGCTTCTTCTACTTTCTTTGGCTCAATTTCAAAAATTAAAGCAATTGCACTGGATTCCTCTGGTTCTTTAGGAATAGCAGAAAATCTTACTTTTGATCTGGTTTGACGTCCATCCTCAATATTGCCAATAATATTTTCCAAGGGATGACTCGACTTGTGTTTCCACTTCCTTTGACTACCTGAGTATGAATTTCCATTATCAAGATTCTGTAAATCGGTATCTCTAATTGGTTCAACAGCTCTCAGTGGAACACTATTTTCTTCAGTACCAGCTTGTCTTGTGACCTCTGAATCTGTGTCTACTTCATGGAATTTAACATGTACAGATTCTTCCATACTATATGTCCTTTTGTTATAAACTCTGTATGCCTTACTCGATGAAGAATATCCAAGAAAGATTCCTTCATCAGATCTACTATCAAATTTCCCAATCTTGTCAGCAGAGTTCTTAAGAATAAAACATTTATAGCCAAAGACATGAAAGTAAGAGACATTAGGTTTTTGTCTTTATAGATCTCATAGGACGTTTTGTCCATCAAAGGTCTTATAAACACCCTGTTGATAATATAACAAGCTATAGAAACAGCTTCTGCCCAAAATCTGGAGCTTACTTTGCTATCAATCATTAGAGTTCTGGCCATTTCTTGCAAAGATCTATTCTTCCTTTCTACAACACCATTTTGCTGTGGTGAATATGAAGAAGAAAACATATGCTGTTTCCCAAAATCATCACATAATTTAGCAAACTCTGCATTCTCAAATTCACCACCATGATCAGATCGAATACTTGAAATCACATATCCTTTCTCATTTTGGACTTTCTTAGCAAACTTGGCAAAGTATGCAAAAGCATCAGACTTATTTGCTAAGAAAAATACCCAAGTATATCTAGAAAAATCATCAACTATTACCAGACAATAACTCTTACCACAAATACTTTTTGTTCGATTTGGTCCAAACAAATCCATATGAAGAAGCTAAAGCACCCTTGTAGTAGCAACATGATTTATAGACTTGAAGGAATCCTTTAACTGTTTTCCTATAGTACAAGATGTACAATTTTCATCTTTACGAAATTTCATGAATGGCAATCCTCGAACAAGTTGCTTTGAAGAGATCTTAGAAATTTGCTTCATATGAGCATGACCAAGTCTTTTATGCCATAATTCTACTTCTTTCTGTAAAGATATAAGACACTTAGGAGTTTCAACATGCATATCCAATAAATATATATTACCATGTCTCCTTTCACTGAAAGTCTGAGAATTGTCTCTGCTTGAGGCAAGATAGATTCCTTCTTGAAATTGGATTTTATAACCAGTAACACAGAGTTGACTGATGCTGAGTAGATTATACTTCAATCCTTTGACCAAAGAAACATTGTTAATGAAAAGCTTTCCAATCTTTACAGTTCCTCGGCCAATGATCTTCCCTGTGCTGTCTCCTCCAAATGCTACTTTTCCTCCATCAAAACTTTCAAATTTAATGAAACAGCTTGAATCTCCTGTCATATGTCTCGAACATCCACTGTCCAAGTACCACTTTGATTGAATTTCCTGAAAAAGAACTTATTTCTTTTTAGGTACCCAAATCATCTTAGGTCCTTTTTTGTTAGAATAAAACAATGACGCTTTCCATCTCTTGTTTATAGAATTCTTTTCCCTTGAACATTCTCCTTCAAGATAACTAAGGCACTTAATAGAATATCTTCCAACAGGTTTAATGAACATTCTTCTAAAATGATTTTCGTAAACTCTTTTCGAAGGCATTTTTTCTAGTCTTTCTTTAACTTTTGGAAAATCAATCAAAGGTGTTTTCTCCAAAGACATTCCCAAACCTTCCTTTTTGAAATAAGGTCTTTGTACTGAAAGAGTTTTCTCTAATTTTTCAGATCCAAGAGAGAACTTTTTTGTAATACAAGATATTTCAGATTTTAAACAAATATTTTATTTTTCAAGAGAGCTATATTTTTCCTTTGAAATCAAAACTTCATTATCAAAATTTTCTTTCAAAAAAGACTCCTGTTGTTTGAGAATCAGATTTTCTTTCTTTAGCTCAGCAATCTCTTTAAAAGAAAAGACTAATTTGGAACAAAGATCATTTATATAATTAGCTATTTTAATAGGAACTCTATAATTATTTACCTGGTTATCAAAATCCTCTGAGCCAGAGTCTGAATCAGAATGAGCCATTAAACAAATGTGGGCAAACTCCTCATCACTATCTTCACATTCTGTGTCACTCTAGGTTTCAGCCTTTAGAGCCTTTTTGTTCTTCTCGTACCTTCCATTCTTTTGTTTGAGAAGAGGACATTCTGGCTTAATATGTCCTTTCTTTTGACAATTATAACAGGTAATCTCAGCATAAATGTTTCTTTCATCAGATTGTCCTTTTTGAGCATTCGAGTTCCTCCAAGAATTGGATCCTTTCCAATTTGATCTCCTTCCATTTCTGTTAAACTTTTTGAACTTCTTAATGAAAAGAGCCATTTCCTCTTCATCAAGATAGTCATCTGAACCTACATCATCAGAAATAATATTAGATTTTAAAGCAATTGATTTCTTACCTTTGAACTCTTCATCTTGATTGAGATTTTCCACTTCATAAGATTGAAGTGTTCCGACTAATTCATCCACTGACAAGGGCTGAATTCTTTGAGTTTCTCTAATAGATGTTCTGATATGATTCCATTATTGTGATAATCCTCGCAAGAGCTTGTTAACTTTCATAGGTCCAGTGATTGGTTGTCCTTGATTTGCAAGTCCATTGATAATCTCTGTGAACCTGCTGAACATATCTGCAATTGATTCACCATTTTTCATTTTGAAGGCTTCATATTGTCCAAGTAAGATATTCAATCTTGTTTCTTTGACACGATCAATTCCTTCATAAGTGACATTGAGTCTGTCCCAAATTTCTTTGGCTGATTCACAAGAAGAAATCCTGTTATATTCAGTAAGAGATAGAGCACAGTAAAGCGAATGAGTAGCCCTGGAATTAGTATGTCGTCTCTTGGTAATTTCAGCTTGAGGTATCACTCTAGTTTCTCCAGAACTAGTAGAAGGAATTACTCCTTGTTCGATTATTTCTCATTCCATGGGATCTTTTGACTTCAAGAAAATTCTCATTTTATTCTTCCAGACACATTAGTCTTTTCCATCAAAATAGGGAGGTCTAAGAAAATGTTGTCCTTCCACCACACCTGAACCACTAGCACTTGCCATAGATCGTTAGCTCAGAAGTAAAACACTTCTAAAGAGAGCAACCTGGCTCTGATACCACTTCAAAGCGCTAGTGCAGAATAAATACGTAAAAGCTAATGCGGAAATATATATCTTCAGAATAATAAATAAAGTTAGAGAGTAAAGAAAATTGAACACAAGATGTATAGTGGTTCGGTTTAGATCAAGCCTACGTCCACTCTCCCACGGTGACAGCCTATTGGCTAGAGTCCACTATGAATCAAAAGAGTTACAATCTCAATGTCTAAGCTTCTCAGCTTAACTCTCACTAAGTTCGTGTGTCACACTCTTTTGAGTACAATTAAAGCTATTCACAGATTCAGACTTTAGGAAAATTGCTCTCTAACGTTCGTACCACACAACTTGAAATGTCTCCCTTAAATACTCCTTCATGCCTTCATAACCGTTGGCACTTTCCAAAGGAATTTTTCTAATCTAACCGTTGGACATAATCAATCTGGAGATCTCAAGCTATAAATAGAAACAAAAGAGAATCTATCAATCCCGATCTCCCATTCAATCAGGATCTTCAGTTTCCTAAAGTGAACACTTGCTCCATTTAATTGATTGCTTCCATAAATGCAATAATCAAATCCAATCAATCCATAAGCTGTCGAAGATATATCAATCCAGATCTTTGTGGGAAAAGAATAAGATCAATAAGATCTATAACCATAATAACTTAAGTATGTCTTCCCCAGACTTTAGGAAAAATCTGTCCATCTCAGACTTTAGGAAAGTCTGACCACCTCAGACTTTGGGAAAATCTGAACACCTCAGACTTTGATACAGTTTTGTCATCGTCAAAACCAGCACCAACATGATTTAGACTTTCCTGACCCGAGTGTGACATTTTATTTTTAAACTTGCAAGAAAACGTTAGAAAAAAATTCTTACCAAACACTCTCTTACGTGTTTCGCTTAAGGTGTTTGTCACTCCTCTTGTGTTTAACTCAATTTTGGCTTTTTCTTCCCTCAATTAAGCTTGCACACTCTTGCCTTTTACCTCTCGATTTCTTCTTTTAAGCTCTTTATCTGACTTGATTTAGTCTCACAAGCTCCCCACAACAATCGATTAACCACCAAATAAGATCAAATTCCACAATATACTGCTCAAATGAACAAATTAACAAATTTTTGCTAGATTCGTATTTCGAATCAATTTTTGCTACCATTTCTAATCTATTCAGTTCGACTATCAATAATAACAAATAGAAACGAGTCATCCTCTTGATTTTTTTTGGCCTTTTTTTCTTTTTTTTTGCCAAAATTTTTTTTGGCTTTTTTTCCGAATTTTTTTTCTTTTTCTTTGACGAACTCAATTACATTAAAAATATAAATAGGACCGAAAACCCTAAATCAAAATTGAAATCACAGCAAAAAAAATTGATGACCCTAACTCAATTAATAACTAAACTCTAATTTGATGAACGAAAAGTAATGCAAGTAGGATAACTATACATTGTAGAACCAGCTCTGATACTAGATGATATATATTTATATACCAGGCGATATATATTTATATATTTAAAGCGGAAGTGATTATTCTAATATATTGCGAATTGCGAACCTCAACCTCTAATCGAACCTGTGATTGGCAATATTGGTATGAACACGACCTGTTGACGAACCTGTGTCTACCAATCAACGCTATAAGGCCATGAACAAGAGAATTCACGATCTTGCTCGATAACTTAAATTTGATTGCCACAAGGAAACTTTGATAAGATCTAGTCCTCAAAAGAACTCAAAGAAAAAAACCTCTCCATATAAAATTATGTATAAAATTGTCTGTCTTCTTAAAAACCTATAAGTAACCTTATATAGGCTACTAACCCTAATCCTAAACCTACTAGGAATCACAATAAATGAAAAGTCATATTCCTAATCTTGCTAAGATTAGAATTACAAAAATAATAACAATTCGTAATACTAATCCTACTAGGATTAGAATTACAAAAATAACTCTAATTAAAAGAAATTCGTTCAAAAATGGAAAAAGGCCTAAAAGTCTATCTAAACGATTTCAAATCGCTAAAAAACATTATCACTCACTACTAAAGTAGTGTGTATTGATCAGTGGCCCGTTTTCGAGTATCTATCCAAATTTGAGCCAATTCTGAATTCGTCAATCTGAAACTCCAAAAGTAATCATGTTACGCCAAGGAGTTTCAGAATCTTTAAGTCTGGAATTCGGATTGTCTCCATGTCAAATATCTTGAACCATGATGCTGACAGCTTGTTTGAATTCCTTTGCTCTCGCTCAAGTGATTAGGCCTAGCAGATAGAGCAACGGATCCTTAGCACCTCCTTCTCGATAGGGTTCGATGTCCACATCAATTCGGTCGTGGAAATGGTTGACACCTCAAATCATAGCCTACTTCATTTGAAGATTTTTTAATTCATCTAGGGTTGACTAGAAAATTGACTAAGGTTTGATCAATGGGACATGGAACACAACACATGTTTTCAATATCCACAAAGAGTTATGCTCAATGAGATGAGTCTTTTGATACCTATGCCGCCATTTAAACTTGACGACCAAATAATGACCCTCCACACATAACTATCCGTAATTCCATTGTCGGTAAGTTTGCAATTGCTAAATTTTGAACAAATGGGATGAAAATAGAAGTCAAAAACATGCCGACATGTTGGAAATTGATGAAACTAATATCACTGATGAAACTTCGAACAAAATTTTCCCACACCAATGTTCTGCGTGCCTGATCACATACATAGAGATCTTATCTTCAAAGAAAGTCTTTAGACCTCTTAACAATCCTGAATAGTAGTTATGATTATTATCAAAATATCGAGGCAATTCGGATCTATAAACCTGACCCTGACATTGTGATTTCGGACCTCTTAATAATTCTAAATGGTATTTCAAATAATAAGGAAACGCCGCGGTCACACCGCTATGATTGACGTTCTAACGACGTGCCCTTTTTGAGACACGGACACACCACCATGAAGAAGTTCTAGTAAAATGTCTTTTGCAAGAGTTAGTAGGGTGCAGTCACACCGCCATGAATAACGTCCATACGACTTGTCGCGATCACATCGCTATAACTACTGGTCATGCGGTCACACTGCCATGATTACTAGTTGTGCGGTCACACTGCTATGACGAATTCCGAATACATGCCTCTACCATTTAACCAATGGGGTCAAATGTTCGGCCTTGCGACACACGTCTTGTTCCGTGCTAACTCGGCTAAACAAGACCATAGTCATTAGTCCATGTTTGGCCTTGTTGTACACGTCACATATCGTGCCAACGTGTCGAAACAAAGACTCCTAATGGTCTCCAATCAAATGTCCAACCTTGTTGCACACGTCCTATTCCGTGCCAACGCGGCTAAACAATTAACACAAAATCCTAAGGTTCATTGAAAATTTGATCTCTAAATCCTAACCTACTATCCTCAACTTTTCATCCAATAACCACAAAATAACAAAGCAAGTCTCCAATTTGCTCTCCCGAAGAGCACAATTCACCCTTATCACTACAAGCTCTATCTCGAGCTCAACCTTCCAATAAGTGATCTAATCATGTCATTATTCTAACCGCGTGCCCTTTTTAAGGCGTGGACACACCACCACGAAGGCATTCTAGTAAAATGTCTTTTGTAAGAGTTAGTATGGCGCAGTCGCATTGCCCAGAATAACTTCCATATGACTTGTTGCGGTCACATCGCTATAACTATTGGTCTTGTGGTCACACCGCAATGATTATTAGTCATGCGGTCACACTACTATGATGAATTCCAGATACGTGCCTCTACCATTTAACCAACGGGGTCAAATGTTCGGCCTTGTTACACACATCCTGTTCCGTGCTAACTCGACCAAACAAGACCATAGTCATCAGTCCATACTTGGCCTTGTTGTACACGTCCCATACCGTGCCAACGTGTTTAAACAAAGACTCCTAACAGTCTCCAATCAAATGTCCAACCTTGTTACACACGTCCTATTCCGTGCCAATGCGGCTAAACAATTAACACAAAATCATAAGGTTCATTGAAAATTTGATCTCTAGATCCTGACCTGCTATCCTTAACTTTTCATCCAATAACCACAAAGTAACAAAGCAAGTCTCCAATTTGCTCTCCCGGAGAGCACAATTCACCATTATCACTACAAGCTCTATGTCGAGCTCAACCTTCCAATAAGTGATCTAATCATGTCACCAAATTCATACTTATCATTCTTATCATCCTCAGCATTGATCACTCAAATCCCAATAAACACCTGTCGATCACATACTATGATCTCAAAATCCTTGCTAATTACCCTTAATAATGCTTTCCATCCTTATCACTCCATGAACCAAGTCTTTCCTAGGTCATAACCATGCTCTGATACAAAGTTGTCAGGACCCGCCACACCCCGCTCTTGGGATTATAACATTTCTTGATTTCTTTTTCTTTAGACCATCGAAAATCAAGTAACGTCCCAGGTTAGTCACGGTCTTCTCAAATATCATAATCGCAACTAATAAGAGGAGATATATTAATTCACACTTACAACACTTCAAATCAAACCATCAAAAATCACCCTAATATTTACAACCACTAGTTCATGAACAATTAGAAATAAGCAACTCCATAGGTCCTCAATACAAGCCTAGGAGGGATCACGACTTGCGTTAATTCTTCCTCTCTCGGTCCTGTCTCAATCTACGCTTATTTAGGGGTGAGCAAGTGGAAACGCTCGCCCGGGAACCGCCCGGAACAGCCCGGAACCGGCGGTTCCAGGCGGTTCCCAGACGGGCAGTTCGGTTCCCAGTTCCACAAAAAATGGAACCGGGAAATTCGGTCCGGTTACCGGTTCCGGGGGTGGAACCGCCCGCCCGGAACCAGACCGGTACTGTTCAAAAAAAAATTCCTCACAGTCACAGCCTAACCCACTTCGCTCACTCTCGGTCTCTCACAGTCTCACTCGGCCCACTTTTTTCAATTTCCATTCACTGACCGAACAACACTCGTGTAGATCTCAGTCTCCAAGTGAGATCTTGATCTCCAAGTGGACATTTACTGGACGTCCTGGACGTCCAGTGTTTGGACGTCCACTGGACGACACTGGACTGGACGTCCAGTGTTTGGATGTCCAGTAGTAGACCGTGGACGAGTGAACACGAGTGGACGTCCAGAAAATGTGATGAGTGGACCGTGAACGTGTAATTATTTTATGTTTTAGAATTTTTTTTCGCGTTAATTGGAACCGGGAACCGCCCGGGAATTGGACCGGACCGGCAAGAACCAGACCGGAATCGCCCAATCTTGTTCGGTCCGGTTCTCGGTTCTCCATAATAGGGAACCGGTTCCACCGGTCCAATTCTCGGTTCTTAAGGGAACCGGGAACCGCCCGGGAACCGATCACCCCTACTCTTATTCAATCGGCTCCTCCTCTAGCTCCATGCTTAAATCCTGTAATTAGATTTGTGGTGGGGTGAGATACAAGGATATCTCGTTGAGGGAACCTTAACCCAAAACTAGGAACCCTAACCCTAGGGTTCTTAATTGTGTCTCACCCGTCATTTATCACATATCTCTCTTACACTTAATTTAATCAATTCCTATTCCATCATCTCCTTGACTAATCCCACGCTTAGCCTTGAATCACCATCATGGCTAAACTTGTAAGTCAACTGGCTCTAACTGGGACTCAGCCCAAAGCCGTTCAACTACGCCATATCATGAGCACAATAAGTAAATATCATCATATGGGTATCCAGTGTTACCATAGCCACTGATCAACCTTAAATTGACTTGACTTCCATATAAAAACAGTAATTTATCCAACTATTCGTCCTTTTATCACACAACACATCACGACTCTATCTCTTGTTAATAAAATTTACATATGAGTCAATCAGTTCATGATCGAGACTTGGCACTAAGCTAGAGCAAGACCAACCCCAATGATCAAATACATCGTTAAATAAAAAAATAAACATAATAACTTTTAAATTAAATGCTTAAGGCCGTTTGCAAGCGACTGGAGACCCTAGCTAAGCCTTTTCGACTCATCGTCATTTTCTAATTTTTACTCGTTTCTCCAACACCATCTTTACAGCTAATTGGGTGCGTTGGCCACATCACTAATCCGTTGAGTTGAGATTGCCAATTTCATGGCACCATTCAATCGCCAATTCCAAGGCACAACATATCAAACAACAATTAACCTAATTCCTTCAATCAATAATTGGGGCCCATTGTCTCACTTCCTCGGCTAACAGCCAAAATCAAAATGAATCGGAGTCAATGACCACTCTGGTCAACTCTCAATATCAAAATGGCTCGTCGCGTCTTGTCGACACTCAATCAGGTCCCGTTGACTTTCAATTTAATTAGGGCATATCGGCCTCCTAATCGGCAGAATAAATATTAAATAATAATAATATAGAAATACTCCCTAGCAATTTATCTCTGTTACTCTTGCAACTCAGCTGCCATCAATTACAGTCCCGACGTCCTTTAAGCCATTAATAGGCCCATTAGTCACAGAATCGAACTAGTCATTTTCCATAAACAATTAATTGTACACCATTTATTCACATATTTAGACTATATAAGTAGTTCTAATAATTCTACTAAAAATGTCGCTTTGCCAACAACTGTAGTCTCGTCCAACTCTTATTGGATTCATTCGATGTCCAACCATTACCTAAGGCTCCTTAGCCACCTCAATCCATCCAATCACTTAATCAAGCTTCCTAATAAATCCTTCCAATTACCATATCGCCTATGCCACTCCATCTAATCACATACTAATGCCATTAAATTACTCATCCAACTCATCCAAATGATTCATCAATAGTCTACTAGAACAATAGCACACCTAATAGAGATTTAGAGTCCACTCATATGGCATTTCTCTCGCGAATCGGCGGTTCACGGCGACGTGATCGTTGCACTTCCGATCTCGCTCGGGCTTGCTGCAATTGTCCGATCTTCGATCCGACACCACGGACGGGATGGATGAGGTTGGAAGTGGCTTTTGGACATCTCCGGCACTGTCTGATTGGGGCACGAATCAATTCGAGCCTCGATTCTCCCAATCCAGACAAAGTCAAATAAAAATAAAGGACCATGGCTTACCCCGAAGAGTCTCACGAGTCTATCGAGGCCAACAGCGAGGGGTAGACGTTGTCGAAAAGGTCGATTGGCCAGATCTAGCTCTGGTGACTTGTTTTAGGGAAAAATGGAGTTTAAACTTGAAATTGTCTACTCTAGGTCAAATCAATCGCAACTAAGGCCAAAACTAGGGTTTGTGGGTACCAACCAATCGATTGGAAGCAACGGCGTGGCCTTTAGGGCAACAGATTGGCAACATATCGCCAGTGAAACTTGTTGAAAAACAAGGAAAAATCGAGTCACCAAGCCTTCTTTTAGGGGCCATCGACGACATTTAGGATAGAGACGGCGGCGATGGTTGGCTCGGTCTTGAAGGTGGCGTTGCAAGTAATGCAAGGCACCGACGGCGATCAAACTGAAGCTCGGAGTTCCGAGATAATTGAGCCGCAAGGGAGCTCAGCGCTTTGATCCCCCAAATAGGGACAGCCCGAGGTCGAGAGAGAAAACTCTCTCCCCAACGATAGGTGGCAGTAGCTCATTAGCTGGGGCACACGTGGACGGGATGCCTGAGCTGGGCAGTAGGCCTAGCTGGGGACACTAGTTATAGCTAGCAACATAAGTGTTCTCCTCCGCACGTGCCTGTCAAGTCCTTGACGTAATGTCAAGTCCCCGACGTAATGCTCAAGAGGGAGGGGAGGCCAGTTCGCATGGGGTCTAATCGGTCAGATTAGATCCCGCTCCAGTCGGACTGGTCCAGCAGTAGTTGACTCGTCCGTTTGATCAGTCAACAGTCAACATTCGCCCGATCAACGGTCAACGTTGACCAAAAGTAAACTTTTTCTAGAATATTCCAAAATTTCCTTAGGCCTAAAATTGATTTCTTTTGGGGCCAAAATGCAAATATCTAAAGGTCAATGGACCAAAACATGATTTTCGAAAGTCTAGAATTGCCGGAGATGAATTTTCATGGTTTAGTCTGGGGATCTCCCAGGGTTGACGGGCCACTAACTAAACTTGTAAATTGAGTGAATTGGACCTTGAAAGGAGGGCTGAGAGCGATCTGTTATAGGTCCACCACCTTTAATTTCTCGACTTGCATGCCTTTGTTCCGTTGATTGACTTGGGCTTTCCTATTTATGGCCAAGCGACTCTAAAGTCTTTCAGCAAACAAGGTTTGAGGTTCATCCAACTCCCCATTTTCCAATCTTTTCATATTGTGCCTCATGCAAACACCAAGTGATTCTCTACCAATTTCTCTTTTCCCAAAGACAAAAGTCGACATATTTTGAAGATCTCAGCTCCATGAATTTTCGTCGATTGTTGCTTCTCACATTTGTTCCATTGTAGGTGATGACTAGCAATGTTGAACCAAGTAGATTGTAGTGTCATGCTTCATCATGTGGTGATATTCACAATATAAAACATCTGTTTGGATTAAAGGATGATCCAAAAGGATATGATGATTAAAAAACAAGTTAGCTTGTGAAGATAATCGCACTATTCTATATGTCCTTGATTATTAGCTTTATGTGCAATCTATCAATTATTCCATCCATAGAATCAAATTGGTTGAAGACAGGCTTGCAAAAGCATAATTGCTCCTCTCTCCCCCGTTGTTCATGGACGCCCAGTGAATTCCTTCTGAATCTAAATGGCTTATGCAACCTTCCGAAGCCAAGGATAGTGGTCATTGTCAATTTCTCTAAGCTAGTTAATTCTCCATTTTACATTGCTTCTCATCCATTTATGGGGTCGTACACACCTAATGTGTCCTCAAAATGGAATTTGTACGTTTTGGTCAATCCACAAACAAAGGATGTGGTGGAATTTTGTGCCATCCGTAGTTGGACGTGGTCAACAAAGCCTGAGGACCTAAAGCTAATAAAGAGTAGCTCCTACAACTACAAGCAAATCCACGACTTCACCGCCAATGGATTTGATCTCGGTTTTCCATCGAACATAGAGACGGTGTTGTTCTACTACATTGATTTCTACGGATACTTTCATTTCTATAGCTACTTTTATTCTCCAATATTCGCTATGTATGGCTTCCCCAAAGGTCCGAGTTGGGTTTGTGGATCCATCTACTACACGGGCAGTAATTATCGGTCGTTGATGAAATTTTACTATAATCTTGCATAATTATGTGAATTTTTTCACCTACTAGTTTCTCTTCAAAATAGGAAAAATAGAAGGGATATCTAATAGCCAAGAAAATTATGACAATAATATATATGATAGCGTACGTCAACAATGTTTCTCATTGACGACTGTAGATTTTATTGCACTATTAGGTAAGCCGCAAATAGTTTGTTCTTATAATAATTAAAAAATAACCTATTTTAACCTTTCAAAATTTCTTCAGTCCTTTTCTGCATAGCGATATTCGTAACTGGGATGCGATTCGTTGCCATATTTTTAATTTACAAGTACAAAAGAAGGCACTTGGCAATGGACAAGAACATTGAAGATTTTTTGCAAGCTCATAACAACTTTATGCCCATATGGTACTCTTATTTGAATATTAAAAGGATCACCATAAACTTTAAGCACAAATTAAGTGAAGGCAGATATGGTTCCGTCTATAGAGGAACAACTCAAAAGCTTCAACGAAGTAGCTATTAAGATTTTAAAGCAGTCAAAGGGCCATGGTCAAGATTTTATCAGTGAAGTGGCTACTATTGGAAGAATTCATCATGTTAATATAGTGCAACTCATTGACTTTTGCTTTGAAGACTCGAAATAGGCATTCATGTATGATTTCATCTCAAATGGATATTTGGATAAGCACATTTTTTCTGCAGAAGGTGATAAGGTTCGTGATTATAGAAAATTTACAAGATCACACTTGGTATAGCAAGGGGGATTGAATACTTACATTGAGGGTGTGACATGCAAATACTGCACTTTGATATCAAGCCTCACAACATCCTTTTAGACAGGAATTTCACTCCGAAGGTTTATGATTTTGGACTCGCGAAACTTTATCATGTTGATCATAGCATAGTCTCAATGACTGCTGCAAGAGGAACCTTGGGATATATGGCACTTTAGTTGTTCTACAAAAGCATCTGTGGTGTATCATAAAGCTGATGTTTATAGCTTCAGGATGTTGCTCATAGAAATGGCAGGGTTAAGGAAAAATGTGAATGCAAATGCATAACACTCGAGTGAAATTTATTTTTCGTTTTGGGTGTACGACAAAGTCAATGAAGAAGAAGTTGTAGAAGAGGAAAGGGAGGTGATAAAAAAGATGATAGTAGTTACATTTTGGTGTATACAATTAATCCCTGACCATCGACCTCCAATGAATAAAGTCTTAGAAATGCTTGAAGGAGATATCAACAAGATTCAAATGTCCTAAAATCACTTCTTTACCCATAAGATGAGTCAGCCAATGATTATAGAGCTGGGAGGAAGTTAGAAACATTCTCAACTTCATCAAGCACTCCAATAATATTCACTAGTTCCCCATTTGGAGATAGCAATGATGTTTAGAGGATCATGCACAGTTTGATTGGAAAAGCTTTGTTTCCCACAATATAGTACTATGTTAGAAGGGAGATGAGCTAATTTAACTTGCCAGTGATTGCATTTTTGTCTTCTTCTAGCTCTTAGGTTAATGTTGTATTATTGTAAATGACCATGTCCATGTGCGATCCATACTTTATATAGCATCCTATGTGAATTTTAGCTAATCCAGTTATTTGTTTTTTGTAGAATATTCACTAAAAAGGGCTATGAAACATGCTCCCTCGTATATGCTTGTGAGTGTCCTCCCTGACTCAGGATGGATCACTCTCTTTTCCTAGCATGACTCTCAAGCTGAAGAGTGATTTTTAAATGAGGGTGTTGCATTTAAAAATCGCTCAGCATTTGGCTTGTCAAAGTTCAAAATTTATATTCACTACTTGCAACAAAATTTTTATTGTCTTGCAATTATTTCGCTTTCATTGAATATTGATAAAATTATTGAGAAATTACTAATAGAGCGATCATGTGCCCACCCGTGACTATAGTGAACTCGAGATTGAATCGGAAACTCTAACTTCATATGGTGTTTCGCTAGTTTCATCCGCATCCCAATGTAAAGATGAGATTGAGATTCATTAGGGAATCGTTCTTCACATTTAAACGACATAGCACTAATGACACGTCGGCTTTGTAGGAAGAGAGAAAATGCACCAGGCAAATCACACATAACATATCTTGGAGCAGTGTTCTTTGTCATGATACTTGGACCTTTGGGACCTTGCCTTGCTTGGGTTACATTGCATCTCGGGGGATTCATGGAATTGGAATGTGAGTCCATGAGCACCATTGACGAGGCCTGAACCTCCGACCACGCCGATGGCATATGACTAATTGGGTAGGTTTAAAAAGGATTTGGTGGATTGGAGAAGACTCCGTCACTCACTACAACCGTGGGAGGGTTAGAATTGGCCATCATCACTCGCTACGACCAATTGGGTAGGTTTAAAATGAGGGTTGGTTGACCCTCGAGGATCTAAGCGCCTGCTCATGGTGATGACAAGCAACCTGAACCTTTGGACACTTCCCTAACTCTCTCTCTCTCTATTCCCTTTTCTTTTTGTCTCATTTTTCGATCCTTTTTGCTTTCACTTTTTTGAAGTTCTCTTTCTTCTTTCTTTTTAGTTTTTGGTTCGTCATCTGATGCGGTGGCCATATGCACATAGACAACATAAAAAAATGTCAAGTTGTAATTGTCGCGACCTCCCCGAAGGTGCACCAACTAAGGGGTTCGACTAATGGTTTGTTAAGTATGACTTAACTCGAGCTCTCCCAAGCTCATACCAATTCGCGACTTTGGTTTCACTTTTTTTTTTAACATGCAAATCATTTTCAACTGGAGTCGCCACTAATCTATTTATGGTAGGTCGATTAGAAACCCATGTAAAGCAACGGGAGTTGTACTTTACCCCTACGAACCAGAGATTCTAAGTACGGGGACTTGATTACGTTAGACTACTCTAATGCCATTTCGGTACCTTTTCATTATTTTCAAAAATTGGCAAGCAGTTTGGATTAATTTTAAATCTGACCCTAACACGCAAAGATGACCACACGGACTCAAACATCCAAGAAATAACAAGAAAAGAATGAAATAACCAAACAACTCAAAGATCTAATTAAATATGCCATGCATGAAAATCAAATCAAATCAAATTAAATATCTAATAAAATCTAATCAAATCAAATCTAATGCAGTATATGAAATGTAATTTTTTTTAGAAATTTTTTTTATGGATTAATTAACCTAATAATCCATGGCTAAATATCATATAATTTAAATTAGGAAACAATATATATTAATTCCTAATTTAAACTAAAATCTACTCAACCAAGAATAATATCCTAGAATGCAATCTAGATAAAATTATCCTAATAAAAATATCTAAAATGCAATCTAAACTAATTATGTAAATTTACCTACATGTGCAAATTAACCTAAACGTGCAAAAATCTAAACATGCAATTCAAAATTTAAACACGAAATTAATCTAAAGATGCAATTTTAAATCTAAACATGCCAATATCATAATTATGCAACTAACCTAAATATGCAACTAACCTAAATATGCAATTAATCTAATATGCAAACAATGCAACAAAATTAATTCAAACATGCAAAATTAACTAAACATGCATAAAAAGAAAATTAAACAGAAAACAAGAAATCAAGCACCCCAAAGTTAAATTTCTAAAAAAATGATTTTTTTATTTTTTTATTTTTTTTATTTAAAAAAACGAAAATCACAGAAAAAATAAAATAAGTAAAGCCGGGTCGGGAACCGAACCGGGCCGGTTAGGTCCCGACCCGTTCACTGGGCGAGTCGGATCGGGCTGCGCCCGATCCGCTCGCTGGGTGACCCGCGAGGAAACTGGGCTGGGCGCACAAAGGGCCCAGTCCAGCTTCTTTGACTTTTCTTCCACCTGCAGCAATAAGCCCACACGCAAATCAGTCCAGAAACAAATAAAGGCCCGTCCCTGCGCAAAAGAAATCGCCCAGCCTGCGCAGAAAAAGAAAGCTTGACCCAAAGCCAATTTCGGCCCAATTCCAGCCTGGCCCCTCTTTGCGTAGACGCGCATCCAGCTTGCAACTCAAAATCGCCGGCTCGCGGGGAAGCACGACCGGCGGTGCCGAGGAATTCCTGTGACATGGCCGACTAGCCGGCGACAACGCAGAACAAAAACAAGCAGCAAAAAGGGCAGCGAACAGACTTAAAAATTGACACAATTCATCTGGGCAATCCATCGAATAGGTGATATGCAGCAAGGGAGTTTGTTTGCAGGTTCAAATAAAACACGAATCTTGGGTCTAAATAATGCATCAAAGACCAATACAGAGAAGAAATAACATCACAAAGGCATATGAATTGGTCGAACCGACCCCTATCCAAACCAAACCAAGAAAATCCGCCAAGGACAGTGAGTTGTGGGGAAAAGAAAATAGGGGAAATTGATTTCTCTCCTTACACGGCTTGAGGGCGGCGGGGAGCTGGCGCGCTCGAACGGGGTCGAACCAAGCCAATGCTCCTCCACGAAACCGCTCGGCCGTGATCCTCGGGAGAGCCACAAATGGAGCCTCGCGGTCAAAACCCACCGGAAAAGAAAAGGGCCGAACTGGGGGAGTGGGGGACACGTCGCCGGAGCCGCAAGTGCGCCGTGGGTGACGCCGGAGTCGTTGGCCGCCGTTCCTCTCGATTCCTCTCTCTGTGTCTCTTTCCCTTTTTTTTTTCTCAGAAATTTTTTTTGGTCGAATTCCTCTCCTGAGCTCCCTTCGTGAAGCCGAAGACCACCCTCTAGATTTGCTCTGGTTCCTTCATATATAGACGAGACCAACTTAATATGATAAGAGCAGACAAAGATTAGTGGAACTTCCTCTTCTTTTCTTTTTTTTTTTATTCTCCCCTCCCCCACGCTTTCTTTCTTCTTTTATTCTCTCCTTTTATAGATGAAATCCCCTTTTTATTTTATTTCTCTCTTTCTCCTTCTCTGTCTCTCGCTTTCTCTTCCCCTCTTTGGACGTGCGCCCCATCCTTCCCCTTTTATTTTTTTAAAAAATCCTCCAATCTCTCTCTCTATCTCTTTCTCTGTCTCTCGCTCACTCCTCCCCACTACGTGCGCCCCATCCTTCTCTGTCTCTCGCTTTCTCTTTCTCTGTCTCTCAGCTGCCTCACGCCTTCCCCCCACTTCTTTTCTTTTTTTATTCTCTCCTTCCTTTTAAGCCCCATCCTCCGTGTTTCACTCCACTATGTCCCCTTTTGTGTCCACCCACTTATTTTTTATTTTTTTATTTTTACTATTTTAAGCTGCCCACACACGCTCCCCTTTGATCAAATGTAATATATGCCCATGATGTGCTCCAAATTAACCATATGCAAAAACAAATAAACCCTATTTTAAATGAAATCAAAAATTTAGGTGTCAACAGCTGCCCCTCTTTGAAGGTGAGCTCGCAGAGGTTGCATTCAAAGACCGACATGAGACCTAAATTTTGACTATGCAAATGCAATGAAGTGAAATTTTTTATTTTTTGGATTTTTTTTCAAATTTGTTTTTTTGAAATTTTTTTCAAATGTGAATCTTATTCTAAATGCAATGTTATGAGGATATAAATGCAGAAAAGAAAAACATTCCTGAAGTTACTTACCGGTCGGCGCGTGATTGATCTTAACTTATTCAATTCATTTCCAAATCCCATCACAAATTCTCCAAAAAATGTGGCCATTCTAGAATAAAATGCTCATTTGACTAACCGAATTAATGCAATTGAATAAGTCAGCAAATAGCATTTACGTCCAGAATGGAACATTCAATAAAAGAGAGACATCCAGGCCGATGCAAATGTTATGCATGATTTTTTTGTTGAGATTGACTCTCTTTTCATTTTCAAATGTAATTATGGCATGATGAATGCAAATGAAGAGAAAGAGAAGCATACCTGAAACTTACCTTGGTAGGTTAATTTATGTATTGAATGAATTTTGGAACTGCTTCCTTAGGCCTGAACTCCCAACTTCAGACTGAGATCCAAATTCCTGTACATCGCCACAGGGATCTGGGATGAGATACCGATACATCACCATCGATACTCGCTACTGAGACACCTGTACATCGCCACAGGCCCTCGAGATGTGATACTTGAGAGTGAGATACCTATACATACACCATAGGCACTCGAGATGAGATAAAATACCGATACATCGCCATCGGCACTTTGAAGTGAGATACCTATACATCGCCATAGGTACTCAGGGTGAGATACCAATACAACGCCATTGGCACTCGAAACGTAATACTTGGGCTACGAAAGCACGCCAAGTTAGTGAAAAGAGACCACGGGCTACGAAAGCACGCCGTGTCAATACTTGAAAATGAGCTACCTATACATCGCCATAGGTACTCGGGGTGAGATACTAATACATCGCCATTGGCACTCGAAACGTAATACTTGGGCTACGAAAGCACGCCAAGTTAGTGAAAAGAGACCACGGGCTATGAAAGCACGCCGTGTCAATACTTGAAAATGAGCTACTTATACATCGCCATAGGTACTCGGGGTGAGATACCAATACATCGCCATTGGCACTCGAAACGTAATACTTGGGCTACGAAAGCATGCCAAGTTAGTGAAAAGAGACCACGGGCTACGAAAGCATGCCGTGTCAGTACTTGAAAATGAGCTACCT
This sequence comes from Melaleuca quinquenervia, assembly GCA_030064385.1. NCBI lineage: Eukaryota > Viridiplantae > Streptophyta > Magnoliopsida > Myrtales > Myrtaceae > Melaleuca > Melaleuca quinquenervia. The sequence continues at coordinate 238,805 of JAPVXF010000025.1, read as the reverse complement.
ATACATCGCCATAGGTACTCGGGGTGAGATACCAATCCATCGCCATTGGCACTCGAAACGTAATACTTGGGCTACGAAAGCACGCCAAGTTAGTGAAAAGAGACCACGGGCTACGAAAGCACGCCGTGTCAGTACTTGAAAATGAGCTACCTATACATCGCCATAGGTACTCGGGGTGAGATACCAATACATCGCCATTGGCACTCGAAACGTAATACTTAGGCTACGAAAGCACGCCAAGTTAGTGAAAAGAGACCACGGGCTACGAATGCACGCCGTGTCAGTACTTGAAAATGAGCTACCTATACATCGCCATAGGTACTCGGGGTGAGATACCAATACATCGCCATTGGCACTCGAAACGTAATACTTGGGCTATGAAAGCACGCCAAGTTAAGAGACTCCGGGCTACGGGAAGCACGTCGTGCCGATGAAGAGACTACGGGCTACAGAAGCACGCCGCGTCGATGAAGAGACTACGGGCTACGGGAGCACGCCGCGTCGATGAAGAGACTACGGGCTACGGAAGCACGCCGCGTCGATGAAGAGACTACGGGCTACGGAAGCACGCCGCGTCGATGAAGAATGACTACGGGCTACGGAAGCACGCCGCGTCGATGAAGAATGACTACGGGCTACGGAAGCACGCCGCGTCGATGAAGAATGACTCCGGGCTACGAAGGCACGCCGTGTCGATGAAGAGACTACGGGCTACAGAAGCACACCATGTCAATGAAGAATGACTCCGGGCTACGAAAGCACGCCGGATTGATTATCTGCAAGAAGAAAGCTCGAGAATATTCCATAAATACTCAAAGTTTTAGAAAACAATTTAATTGTCAGAAACTCTCTGGTTCTCAGAAGAAAAACTATCATTAGGAGAGATAAGCATAGACAAAATTCAAATTTCAAAATCATGCACATTGATTTTGCATCAAGTTTTCAACAAGATGACTTCCATTCAATAGTGTGAATTTCTCAAGGATGTCAAATGAGATGTAGTCAGAAAGGACTTTCACTCGCTCTCATTGGAAGGTTTTTGTCCCGACCATTAATACGGGAAAACTGCATCACTCGATCTCACCACCATCATGTCGACAAAGGTCCGAGTATTCTCGCAAGCGGTACAAATTTACCAATCATAGAGGTCTTTATTAGGACCGCAATTTGGGCTTGGTCAACGGCTGAGCAAAAGGGACTCTTTGAGTCAAGGCTTAGAAAGAATGTCTTCTCAATAAATATCTTCAGCAAATACCACCGGGTTTACAAGTCAAGAACCTAGCAAATGCAATAGAAACAGTCTTACTCGCACTTCTTCGAGCTAAGCTGAAAACATTAGATACCTCATACCAACTCAAGTGCCATAATCAGAAGAGACTTTAAAGGGATGTAATGTAGGCTTGGCTCAAGAGTGAGAAAGAAATGGATAATTAGTCTCAAAGATGTGTATGAAAGCTGGTGATCAATCACCGGGAAATCTTCTCAGGCTCAAATTTCGAGCTTCAAATATTACTTCACTGGGGATGACACATGATTTTTGCAAAACTGCCTTATTCAACACTTTTTGGAAAGCCTGACCACCTTGAGGGCTGACTTTTGCGGTTTTGAGCCTTTGGCTCTGAATTTTATGGGCATCGACCTTGCTTTTACCAGGCACACTGCTTTTCCTTGCCCCTAAGTCTTTTCACTTTTTCTTTTGAGCTTGGGGGTTGGCCTTGCTTTTACCAGGCACACTACTTTTTCATGCCCCATTTTCGCATTTTTTTCTTTTTTTTTTCTTGCTGGACTTGACTGACAAGTTGGAGTAATATGACATCTTTGGCTGACATCCTCGGATGTGACTCTTGTATTCATTTATGCCCCAGTGTAAGTTTTGATCACCATCAATTTGAAATAAAGATCATAGGCTCAAAGGATAATAGTGTTTAGGATAGAGAAATGAATGCTCTTCGTCATCCTAAGGCACTTGATTTGACATTTGATTTCACATGTAAAAGCAACACTCAAGGATTGATGCAAGTGAAAGCAATGAATTTCTACCCATTTCACACCTTTCAACACCAATAATGTAAATGTACCTCCAATTTGCCCCAGTGTGGGGTGGTTCTTGACAGGGGTAACATGAAATGAAACTTCACAAGTGTTTAGGCTCAAATTGAGTAATCAATGGATCAATAAAGTGTTTGGGATAGAGAAATGAACTGTCTCTCATCATTTCGGTCATTGTACCTTTTGCGAGAGAATTCTTTACCTTGTACGCATGGAATTTAATATACTCATCTCACAAGTGTATAAGTATGCGACTGTGTATGGATAAGACTTGCCTTTCGTCATCCCGACATATCTCATTAACATTCTCAATCAACTCAACATTACTCATCAAATGGTTTAATCTTGGCAATATTTAATGGGTTCAAAAACCATCATGCAAAATCATTTTATCAAATGTGGGCATTTTAAGCTTATTTCAAACAGTTCATCTTTCTCAAAAATAATATCCAAGCATAACGTAGACATGAAATCATATGCAAGAGAAAGTGATCAGAAATGAAAGTCCATCGGTTGCTCTTGGGTGTGAACACACAAATCATCGCCATGGAAACTCAGCCATGGAAACTCAGTCTTTGACGCCGCATTTTTCGTTCTTGCCCCCTGCATGAAAAGAACGTGCATGAATATGGCTCTAAATAAATGTATCTAAAATTGGAGAAATTTTCATCACCCATCAATGCAGTGTCTCCGCCAAATTGGAAAATGCCCCACGGTTTTGCATGTTAATCTTTGCAAATTATTTTCCTTGGAAAGTGTCAATTCTCAATCAGACAAGAGGAGCTAGACTCTGACACATGAAGTGAATAGGTTAGAAAAAAAAACAAAAAGTTTACCTAACATGCATTTTTTGAATTTCTTTTTTTTTTGAAAATTTTTTGACGAGAATACATGAAGAAACCCAACCCTCAAAATTCCCCTTGGATGATTTTTTTTTTCAATTGTTGGATATCATCACCGGGCTGGTTTGGTGTATTTCAACATGTCCTCAAAACAAACTTGTAATTTCAAATGAATTACATTATTGGAATGAAAATGCAACTGCTCAAATCAAAACTCAAACAAAAATTGAAATTCTAGAAAGCGAGCAACAAAAGACTCCACAAATGGGGGGCACGAAATTTTTCTACTCAGTGACCTCATTTGCACTTCCACCATGGTTGGGTAAGGGATTTCGCTGGACATTTGGTTGACCAGTGTTGAAAGAAAATGCCTTCGTGTCCAAGAGATCCTGCACTTTATGCTTCAAAGCATAGCAATCATCAGTAGAGTGACCAACTTCTCCCATATGGTAATCACATTTGTTGGACAGATCAAAGTTGGAGAACTTCTCAGCATTAGGTCGCTTTGGTTCATGGGAAAGCAAACCTTTCTTTTGGAGGACCGGTAAAACCTTAGACAAAGGTGCAGGGAGAGACGTGAATTGCTTTCTACCACGTCGTTGATGGCTTGGACCTTTTTGCATGCCAACATGTTGTGCGCTGGTCATGTTAACTTCGGCTTCAAGCTCTTTTTCTTTTCTCCCATTAAACCTTGTAGTTGGCTCATTGAACCATCCTTCCCTCAGCCCGATCTCAATTTGCTCCCCCACCAGGATGAGTTGATTAAATGTATCAGCAGTTATGGCTATCATCCGAGTGCGGTATTCATGCGGGAGAGTTTTGATGAACATCTTCCTTAACTCCACATCAGTTGGCTCGAGATCAACCTAGGTAGCTAGATTCCTCCACCTAATGGCATACTCCTTAAACGACTCACTTCTTTTCTTCTTAGCACGTTCAAGGTCGTTGCGAGAAGGAGTAATGTCCATTATGTACTTGTATTGCTTCAGAAAAGCCTCACATACTTCATCCTAGGCTTCGAAAAGGTTGACACCTTTCGTGATATACCACCTCAGAGCAGGACCAGTCAGACTAGCTTGGAATGATTGGACCATCAGAGGAACATTATCGACATACGGGGTCATCCGCACCAAGTACATCTGCAGGTGAGCCCTTGGACATGTTGTGCCATCATACTTCTCAAACTCAGGCATCTTGAATTTCTTCGGCATTTTCACCTTAGAATAGATAGAAAGATCTGTTGCAGATGAGTCCTGAGGGCCCTGTAGTTGCTTCAGCTTCTCCTCTAACTTCTCGAGACGTTTCTCTTGATCTGTCTTGTGTTCATCGGCATTAACTTTTCTCCTACGAGTGATAATGGGAACTTCTTCCAAAGGAGATATCTCCTCCTCAAAATCGACGATAACGTTGTTATCGACGTTCTGTTTCAGTGCTGCTGAGGTTGAGCCTAACCGGGCTGCCTTAAGTTCAGCCGTCATCTCTTGCATCAAGGTGAAAAACTGCTTCATTTGCTCTTCCATCCTAGTGACATGGTCACGGAGTTCAATTTGATCAGCCATCTTTGCTTTTGACCGCGTGCGGATTAGTGAACGAGGACGCTCCGTGATCACCTGAACGGAAAAGAAATGACAGATAAGCATAATGCGCGAAAAAGGATGAGAAGGTCCATGACTAAATTTGTCTAACATTTTTTTAATTTTTTTTAATGAAAGACAGATTTGCTTGAGAAAATAGTGACATGTGACACACTTCAAAAGAAAACAATTGAACTTTTTTATTTGATGAAAAATTATTTTTACTCAAAAAGCATCATGAAGATATTACTGACCTAAACTTATCATGGACCGACTCAAAGCACACAAAAAAAATGTAAATGAAATCCAAAGAATAGGGATAGAAAGCTTACTTCGCAAGTAGATCAGGAGTAATCACATAGACATGCGCATGAAAAGTGCAGCTCAATTTCTACTCTAGAAGGCTTAACAAAGTGGAACCACGAAGGTGGGATGACTAGTCGTAGCCTCGCGTACTAAGTCAAGTCCTCATGGCTCTGGCTCAGTCAAAAATGATACCCCGATGCGACGCTAACTCGCGGGCAGAGGCAAACATTCTTGACACCAAGAAAGAAAGTTTTCGGGATTAAGTTTGGGCAACCTCTACTACGCAGCCTCGCGGTCGAAGTTGTATCCAAACTTAATACCATCCTAAGTGATCCTATGTGGCCCAGGTCCGGCGGCAGGTTGTGTGTGCAAAGGTGTAGTGCTAAAACAATTAAAACATGCACAACAATTTAAATCAATCAACACTTGACATAAAAGCATTCAAACAATCCTGCAAAAACATTCAACCATGAGTTAGGGACGTACCTGGAATCCTCACTGCCAAACAAAATTTTGAAAATAAATGAAAATCGGCCTAAGTCCACTAAGAATTTTTAAGTCCCCAGTGGAGTCGCCAAGCTGTCGCGACCTCCCCGAAGGTGCACCAACTAAGGGGTTCGACTAATGGTTTGTTAAGTATGACTTAAGTCGAGCTCTCCCAAGCTCATACCAATTCGCGACTTTGGTTTCACTTTTTTTTTTTTACATGCAAATCATTTTCAACTGAAGTCGCCACTAATCTATTTATGGTAGGTCAATTAGAAACCCATGTAAAGCACCGGGAGTTGTACTTTACCCCTACGAACCAGAGATTCTAAGTACGAGGACTTGATTACGTTAGACTACTCTAACGCCCTTTCGGTACCTTTTCATTATTTTCAAAAATTGGCAAGCAGTTTGGATTAATTTTAAATCTGACCCTAACACGCAAAGATGACCACACGGACTCAAACATCCAAGAAATAACAAGAAAAGAATGAAATAACCAAACAACTCAAAGATCTAATTAAATATGCCATGCATGAAAATCAAATCAAATCAAATTAAATATCTAATAAAATCTAATCAAATCAAATCTAATGCAATATATGAAATGTAATTTTTTTTGGAAATTTTTTTATGGATTAATTAACCTAATAATCCATGGCTAAATATCATATAATCTAAATTAGGAAACAATATATATTAATTCCTAATTTAAACTAAAATCTACTCAACCAAGAATAATATCCTAGAATGCAATCTAGATAAAATTATCCTAATAAAAATATCTAAAATGCAATCTAAACTAATTATGCAAATTTACCTACACGTGCAAATTAACCTAAACGTGCAATAATCTAAACATGCAATTCAAAATTTAAACATGAAATTAATCTAAAGATGCAATTTTAAATCTAAACATGCCAATATCATAATTATGCAACTAACCTAAATATGCAATTAATCTAATATGCATACAATGCAACAAAATTAATTCAAACATGCAAAATTAATTAAACATGCATAAAAAGAAAATTAAACATAAAACAAGAAATCAAGCACCCCAAAGTTAAATTTCTAAAAAAATGATTTTTTTTATATTTTTATATTTTTTATTTAAAAAAAAACGAAAATCACAGAAAAAATCAAATAAGTAAAGCCGGGTCGGTTCGGTCCCGACCTGTTCGCTGGGCGAGTCGGATCGGGCGCAGCCCGATTCGCTCGCTGGGTGGCCCGCGAGGAAACTGGGCTGGGCGCACAAAGGGCCCAGTCCAGCTTCTTTGACTTTTCTTCCACCTGCAGCAATAAGCCCACACGCAAATCAGTCCAGAAACAAATAAAGGCCCGTCCCTGCGCAAAAGAAATCGCCCAGCCCGCGCAGAAAAAGAAAGCTTGACCCAAAGCCAATTTCGGCCCAATTCCAGCCTGGCCCCTCTTCGCGTAGACGCGCATCCAGCTTGCAACTCAAAATCGCCGGCTCGCGGGGAAGCATGACCGGCGGTGCCGAGGGATTCCTGTGACATGGCCGACTCGCCGGCGACAACGCAGAACAAAAACAAGCAGCAAAAAGGGCAGCGAACAGACTTAAAAATTGACATAATTCATCTGGGCAATCCATCGAATAGGTGATATGCAGCAAGGGAGTTTGTTTGCAGGTTCAAATAAAACACGAATCTTGGGTCTAAATAATGCATCAAAGACCAATACAGAGAAGAAATAACATCACAAAGGCATATGAATTGGTCGAACCCACCCCTATCCAAACCAAACCAAGAAAATCCGCCAAGGACAGTGAGTTGCGGGGAAAAGAAAATAGGGGAAATTGATTTCTCTCCCTACACGGCTTGAGGGCGGCGGGGAGCTGGCGCGCTCGAACGGGGTCGAACCAAGCCAATGCTCCTCCACGAAACCGCTCGGCCGTGATCCTCGGGAGAGCCACAAATGGAGCCTCGCGGTCAAAACCCACCGGAAAAGAAAAGGGCCGAACTGGGGGAGTGGGGGACACGTCGCCAGAGCCGCAAGTGCGCCGTGGGTGACGCCGGAGTCGTTGGCCGCCGTTCCTCTCGATTCCTCTCTCTGTGTCTTCTCCCTCTCTCTGTTCCCTCTCTCTCTCTCTGTGTCTCTTTCCCTTTTTTTTCTCAGAATTTTTTTTTGGTCGAATTCCTCTCCTGAAGCTCCCTTCGTGAAGCCGAAGACCCCTCTCTAGATTTGCTCTGGTTCCTTCATATATAGACGAGCCCAACTTAATATGATAAGAGCAGACAAAGATTAGTGGAACTTCCTCTTCTTTTCTTTTTTTTTTATTCTCCCCTCCCCCACGCTTTCTTTCTTCTTTTATTCTCTCCTTTTATAGATGAAATCCCCTTTTTATTTTATTTCTCTCTTTCTCCTTCTCTGTCTCTCGCTTTCTCTTCCCCTCTTTGGACGTGCGCCCCATCCTTCCCCTTTTATTTTTTTAAAAAATCCTCCAATCTCTCTCTCTATCTCTTTCTCTGTCTCTCGCTCACTCCTCCCCACTACGTGCGCCCCATCCTTCTTTTCTTTCCCATCCTTCTCTGTCTCTCGCTTTCTCTTCCTCTGTCTCTCAGCTGCCTCACGCCTTCCCCCCACTTCTTTTCTTTTTTTATTCTCTCCTTCCTTTTAAGCCTCATCCTCCGTGTTTCACTCCACTATGTCCCCTTTTGTGTCCACCCACTTATTTTTTATTTTTTTATTTTTACTATTTTATGCTGCCCACACACGCTCCCCTTTGATCAAATGTAATATATGCCCATGATGTGCTCCAAATTAACCATATGCAAAAACAAATAAACCCTATTTTAAATGAAATCAAACATTTAGGTGTCAACAGTAATCGATTGAAGTCGACCAATATAACAGCCCGTTTCTGACCCCACTTTTTCAAGGTCCAATTGTGGGAAATTACAAGGTTAGATAGTGGCCCATTGGTCCCAAGAGTACCTCAAAATAAACCACGAACTTTCGTTTCGAGCGGTTCCAGACTTTCGAAAATCGCGTTTTCGTTCCTCGACTTTTAGATATTTGCATTTTGGCCCCAAAAGGAGTGAATTTTGGGCATAGAGGCAATTCAACTTTGACCATTGACCAACATATCCAGTCAGTGGATAGGGTCAACTTAGCGGTTGCATGGACTGACCCAACCGGAGCAGACCCGGCCCAGCCGTATGGAAGCCCAACCCCTCTTACTCTCTCTTCGGCAATTTGCCGAGCACGTGGTGGGCATGTTTGGGAGCTATCCCATCGATGGCTAGTGGCTGATTAGCCGCAGGCTATGCCTGCCTAACGCTGTAGGTGTCCCGTCGGCCTGCGCCTAGCTAGTGGGTGGTCATCAGCTGCCCCCAATGACACCCCTTCCTCCCCCACGTGAGCTACCCCTTGCTTTTTCACCAAAGGGAGAGCTTCACTTCGTGTCGCTTGTTCTCCCTCATCTGGCCACCATTTGGAGCACCGTTGATGGCAATGGCTTCCCTGTGATGTCACCTTGCCGTCTTGACCAACCGCCACCCTTGTCATCGCCATAGTTACCGCCGATAGCCCCCTGAAAGGGGCCACTCGATCACTATTCTTCCCAGTTATTGAGATGGAGCTCGTCGAAGTTGGGGTCATTCCAGTGACGCCCAACTACAACCACCACTTGGCAAAGCTTACTAGGAGTCCTAGAGCTCAAACCTAGCAGCCTTCGCCGCCGGAACTGAGCCGTTCACCGGGATCTAGCCCCGAAGCATCGACTCTCCTCAGGAAGCCCTAGTCGCGACCCCCTCCACTATCATCGAGTCGTTTCTTCCTCTTTCAGCCACCCCAACTGTTGACATAAGTCAAAAAAGCCCAGTAGGTCGCCGTTGTCGATTTGGCCTAGGGTAGGCGAATCGAGCCGCAACCCGATTGCCTCTCCCGATGACCTGATACTCGACTCGACTAACCCAATCGAGTTTGTTTGCTGGTTTCCAGCCCGATCGAAGTCGTTTCTTCACCGGTCAATCCGATCAACGAGCTCGGCCAACCTCCCACAGCCAATGACCGTTGTTGAAGGGCTCACCGGAATCTTGTCAGAGTTGACATAGAGCTAGACCATCCCTCCCGTGGTGTCGGATCGAAGATTGGAAAGCCGCACCAAGCTCGAGCGCGATAGGAAGTATGAGAAGCGCGTTGTCATGAGTCGTCACCGCCGATCGCGATTTTCGAAGAATAAGTAGTGTATGGACTCTAAACCTCTATTAGGCATGCTATTGTTTTAGTAGACTTGCTATGAATGAATGGATGAGTTCAATGAATTAGTTGGATGTCATGACTGCGTGTTTAGATGAATAGGGCCAAGTATAGCCAAGTATAGACTTCCGACGACAAGGCGATAGGGTGATCGATTAAGAGGCTAGTGAGCCTAATTGGACAACATTTGGATGGTCTAGTTGTTTGATTAGATGACTAGAGTCATTGAGAGTCATGTACTACTACTTGTCTGTGGTAATTGGAAAGGACCGATGAGGTGGTCCGTGAGACCTAATTATTGATTGGACGTCGATGGAATTCAACAAGAGGCTCGATTAGAGTGAACTAATTATATATATGATTTAGACCAATTATGGCTTGGATTAATGTGCCATGGATTTGGCATTGGAATGGATCGAAGGGTGGGATGATTAAGGTGCCATGGATTTGTGTTTGAACGGTTCAATGAACGAGATGATCAACGGGTCATGGACTTTGTAGCCGATTAGATGAATGGTGTGGCTGATGAGCCAATTGATGGTAAGACGACGATGGGAGGCTATTGAACGTGGAAAATGACAATGAGCCAATAAGGCTTAGTTAGGGTCTCGGGCCGGTTGTAAACGGTCTTAAGCCATTAATTATGCAATTTATTTACTTAAGGATGTAAGTATTTTATTATTATGTAATTTATTTATTCAAATGTAATTTATTTATTGTTCATTGATTACTTATTGGTGTATGTTAGATAATTGCGACTAATTGGTATGTTGGGCTTAGTGCCAAGTCCCAGCTACAAGCCAATCGACTAATAGTTAGATGATTTGAGAATTGTGGAGTGTTTGAAGTTGTTTGAAGGATTAAATGATTAAACTCTAGGATGTGGTCACGAGGTGACGAATCGAATGGCTTTAAGCCAAGTCCCAATCGGAGACTGATTGACTAACAAGTTTAGCCATGATGGTGAATGATTTGACGATGTTGTCAGAATTCGAGGCTAAGTGTGGGATTAATTAAGAAGATTATTAAATAGGAATTGGTTAAATTCAAAGTTGAGTGAGATATATGATGATTGAGGGGTAAGATGCGATTAGGGACCCTAGGACAGTAGTGTTCCTAGTGTTGGGTTAGAGTTCCCTCACTGACATATCCCCGTATCTCACCCCACCACAGATCCATTGCAGGATTCAAGCCTGGAGCTAGAGGAGGAGACAATCGAGCAAGAGTAGATCGAGACGGGAGGAGAAACTGATGCGGATCATGAACCCCTCCTAGGCTTGTATTGATTAAACTCTAGGATGTGGTCACGAGGTGACGAATCGAATGGCTTTAAGCCAAGTCCCAATCGGAGACCGATTGACTAACAAGTTTAGCCATGATGGTGAATAATTTGACGATGTTGTCAGAATTCGAGGCTAAGTGTGGGATTAATTAAGAAGATTATTAAATAGGAATTGGTTAAATTCAAAGTTGAGTGAGATATATGATGATTGAGGGGTAAGATGCGATTAGGAACCCTAGGACAGTAGTGTTCCTAGTGTTGGGTTAGAGTTCCCTCACTGACATATCCCCGTATCTCACCCCACCACAGATCCATTGCAGGATTCAAGCCTGGAGCTAGAGGAGGAGACAATCGAGCAAGAGTAGATCGAGACGGGAGGAGAAACTGATGCGGATCATGAACCCCTCCTAGGCTTGTATTGAGATCCTTTTGGAGTTGGTTATGTATAGTTGTACATGAACTAGTGTCTGTAAATATTGAGGTATGATTTGAAGGGATGCAAGTGTTGATTGTTATATCACTTCTGCATAGCATTGCAACTATGATGTTTGAGAAGGCCAGCGACCTACCTGGGACGTCACAAATAAATTGGTCAGAAGAGAGAAAAATCAAGGACCGTTGCGTGCCCAAGGGCAAGGCATGGTGAGTCCTGACATCCAATTAACGAATTCGATAATTTTAAGGATTAATTTTGCAGTTCTTAAGGATTTTAAGAAATAATAAACAGAATAACTATGTATTCCTATCACCTAAAAATAATGAAATCGTGCATCGATCAACTTGCTACGAATGAAATGCAAAATAAACGGATTGAACATGTAATTCGGGAAGCTAGATGATTTTAGCTTTTGTTAGTTCGTGAAGTTCAAGCCTGGGTCGGTGGTTCTCAACTCGCTCATCAGTGTCTACACAAAATTTAGTGACTAGGCTGAGACCGAGACGACATTTATGGACATAGGTTGAAAAAAAAATGGAGTTGGCCAATACTTTGAATCGGTCAATACTTTCATCCATATGCTTGAATATGGTCTTTTCTCTGACGGTTATTGTTTCGTTGGTGGTTATACGCGCCTGTTCGGTTCCCCATAATGCGTCCATTGGTAATCCAGCTCTCGGTTTAATAATCAAAAGCGACTATGTTGATTCTGATGTGGCTGTTGGGCGTGCAATTGATTGACATGTCCGCCAAGGGTAGTGGTGATTTTGCTTCAGCTCGTAAAGTGTTTGAGGAAATTCCCAAGAGGAATGTGGTTGCTTGGACTTTGACGATGACATTTTGTACTCAGACGGGCTATCCAAAGAAAGCTGTTGATTTCTTTGTGGATATACTTGTGAGGGGGCTTGTGTTAGTTGAATTCACACTCACGGCTATTTGTTGGCATGTTTGAGCTAGATCTGCAATCGCTACGGTTGCAATTGCATTCCTGAGTTATACGTTCTGTATTGGCTCCCGATGTCTGTGTTGGATGCAGCTTGGTGGACATGTACATGATGAGTGTAGCTAGTGGATCGCTTAATGATTCGAGAAAGGTGTTTCATTGTATGCAAGATCATAACTTGATGTCTTGGACAATGATTATTACAGGATATGTGCAAACTAAAGAGAATGAGGAGGCTATCAAACTCTTAAGGTTTAGTGAGGCCAAGCCGTTTTACATTTGCTAGGGTTCTCAAGGCATGTGGAAGTACTTGCAATGTAGATATGGGGATACAAATACACACTAACTATTTAATTGGGCTTCTCTGGTGATGATACCTGCATGGTAATTTTCTTATTAGGATGTATTTTCGGTTGGGCCACATGGAAGATGCACATATAACTTAAAATTTGATTTCTTATGATACCCTTGTGGATGCCTATGCCAAATATTTGGAGTTCGATCAAGCCTTTGAACTAGGTGTGTGCATGGTCCGGGCGGTCAGATTTCTCTCCGGTATAGGGAACCGGTATAGGGAATCGGAATGGACCAGACCTCTTTAGATAACAGAACAAGTTGAATTCTTGGAACCCAAATGGAACGAAGGACTGAGCATGGAAAACAACTCCTTTAGTGGAGGCATTTCTGCACAGATTCGAAGCTATAGTTCTTTGCAAAGGCCTTATAGTGGAGGGAAGGTTTCTTAACTATTCAGAGGTTTGAGAGTTTTCTGTCTCTTGGAGGTAATCTGTTCTCAAGCTTAGTTCCTGCAAGTATCAATATCAATAATATCATAGGGACTTGAAGATTTGTATTTAAGAAGCAACGGCTTCATTGGTAGGTTGCCAGCACTTGTAAATAATGGAGATGAGCAGTTTGATTGTTCTGAGCCAATTTCAATTGGTTTGAGCAAATAGAATTTGAGCTAACTGCCCTTGATTTGAGCAAATAGAATTTGTCCAGCGAATTGCCACTTGAGCTCATAGGTTTGCTCAGTTTGTTAGTCGTTGCTTTACAACAATGATGTCCCTGAATGGTTTAGAAGTTCGGTTCTCTAATTGTATAGTTCAGCAGAAGATGGATTCTGTTTGTCTGTTGCACAAGAGCTGCGGTAGCATTCATGCTTGTGCTGGTGTTTCCCTACATCTTGAAGATGTAATCATCCCCTTCTTACCGCCTTTGTCCAATCCTCATCATTCACGATCACTGCTATTGCTAAACCATGGCTATCGCCAAAGTGTAACATGCTTGTTACCTCACGGACGCTGTCACTGAATCGTTGCGCCAAATTACCGAGACTTTGCTGGAGGGTCGGGACAGTAGGATCAAAATTATTTATTCCTAATGAACATCACCCTTCTCTCTATTTGTATGAATACTAACAAAGCTAAAAGACTTTCTTTTATTGTCTATCGTCTATGTAAGCGACGCTTATTATTTCTATTTATTTGAAAATGCACGCACGCCATTACTCATATTCTTTTGGACAAAACTTGTCCGAAGTAGCTCGCTACTACTCTCTTTCCTGGCTAGTTCTGTTTTCCATAATTCTTTTCCTTCAATTCCTTTTCACATTTTTCATTCCTTTCGTAGGTGTCGTAGATGATATTGCATTTTAAATAACTTCTGGTTTTACATTTCTAGTAGGTATGCAGAAATGATTGTTCTTAAAATAACTTTAAAATACCTATACTAACCTATCAAAGTTTTCCTCAGTGCTAGTCTGTGTAGCAAAGATCATGATCGGGACACCTTTTGTCTCGATATGTCTAATCTACAAGGACAGAAGAAGGCACTTAACAATAGAAAATTGAAGAATTTTTGCAAGCTCATGACAACTTTTTGCCCATGAGTTACTTTTGCTCAAATATTAAGAAGAGCACTAGAAATGTTAAGCACAAGTTAGGTAAAGGAGGGCATGGCTAGGTAAAGGTGGGCATGGTTCAGTGTATAAATGCTTAGAAGCAGTAACAAAGCAGCCATCAAAATCTAAGATCCATGGCCAACATTTTTATTGGTAAAGTACATACTATCGGAAGAATTCACCATGTTAACGTCATGCAACTCATCTATTTTTGCTTTTAAGGCTCAAAACAAGCTCTTATCTATGATCTCATGTGAAATGATCATGGACAAGCATATATTGATAGAGGAAGGTGATAAGTTTCTTGATCACAAGAAATTATATGAGATCACTCTTAGGGTGACGGTGGGCATTGACTATTTACGTCGGGCAAGTAACATGCAAACACTACATTTTATTATCTAGCCTCACAACATTTTTTTCAGGCAAGAATTTCATTCCAAAAGTTTCCGACTTTTGAATCCTAAGTTGTTCTACAACAATATTAGTGATGTATCTTGTAAATTAGACATCTATAGATTTGGTATGTTGATTGTGGAAATAAGGAAGAATCTAAATGCCAATGTGGAACTCTCAAGCAAAATTTATTTTCATTGTGGCTATACGATCAGGTCTTCGGAGAAAAATAGTTGAGATGAAAGAAGTTGTAGAAGAGGAAAGAAAGTTGATAAATGATGACAATAGTTGCTTTGATGTATGCAATTAAACCTTGACCAATGGCTTTCAATGAGCAAAGTCCTAGAAATGCTTGAATGAGGTATTAGTAAAATTAAAATGCCTCTCAAATTGCTTATTAGTACCCAACAGATTAGCCGGTGAACAATGACAAAACCAAGATAGAACTAGAAACATTCTTAGCTTCATTAAGTGCTCCAACAATATATACTAGTTTTTCATATAGAGATAGCAATGATGTTTAGAGAACCGCCATTGGTTTGATTGGAAAAGTTTGCGTACTTGTTACATGTCCCCACAGCCGAATATTATGTTAGGAGGAATTTGAGCTAGTTTAACTTGACAATACTTTTGATATTGTTTTCGTCCAGCTCTTAGGTTAATGTTGTGTCCTTGCATTTCATATGGTTTTACTCTCTTGCTTCCTTATTTAATAGGATAAACAAATTGGTAAGAGAGAAATGACAAACGGTGAGGTAAGGTGATAGACATTGAGAATTTTCCTCCCTTATTATCTCATTTAGGGCAATTACAATTAAGAAGCTAATAATAACATTCAATCTTGCAACTCAATGGGCTACTACTGGCATATGATTTGTCGAAATCAAGAACTGGTGCTTTTCCATTTATGAATTTATTTTCAGAGAAAATATACATGTATACGTTTTACAAAGTATACACCATTTGTCTACATGAGTAAAAACTTTTATCAAAATGGAAGAAAACTGAAGGTCCTAGATGGAACAATATTATGAAATTTATATTATATGAAGCCATTGACATGTAACAAGATCCAAATACCATAATATCCTCTTAAAAATTATCACATGATTATAACTGACGGTCTTGAAGAATTTGGTTGCACTTTAACGAAACTTCATCATCTTTATTTTGATGCTCAAACCTTTTTCTTTTTTAAAAGATCTATTAAAATCCCCGTCAATTTGCTTAAGGTAGATCACAACTGGTGCATTCATTGGACAAAGGTGTAAACTTATGACATAATCTCATTCACCTTGTATGTGTGTGTGTGTGTATATATATATATATACATATATATTTCTTCGTATTATTTTTCATGTCAGAAATTGTGATTTCTTGTTAACACTATAAATGCACCATAAAAATATATTCATTGTTTAGTTATATCTTTTAGAAAAAAATTAATACGGATGAAGCCCCACCTTAGTTATAGTGAAAAAGTTCCAGCAAAAGAACAAAATTTAAGATTTGGTGTAATTTTAACCGTCATCAAGTATTCTCTTGTCCTAATACTTATTTTGGTTACTATATAAAAATCAAGACAGTCTACAAAGTTTAGAAATCAACTTGTATTTTCTGGAACTTTTTAAAGACTAGTAGGCACTCTATATAGGGTCACTTTATTTACAATTTGGAGTAAAAAATATTGAACTTGTATTTTCCCAACGAATCCCGGTATCTTTTATTATTGGAATTATGCCATAAGATTCTCTTCAAAGATGGCGATGGAACTATAAAGTTACTTAAAAAACTCTGGAGAATTTTCTTCAATAAAAGTATAATAGAGTGTATAATGCTTTCGATTTCTTAACATTTCCTTTTCCTTTAAACAAAATTTATGCAATCATTAATTATCACACTCGATTCTTAACTCACATCAATTCACTTTGACTCAAAGTCTGCAATTAAATATTAAGAAAGCGTTTTTCTTTTCATATTAGAAAATAGAAAACTTGATAACAACAAAAATGCCTCTGAAAATTTGAAATAATTTATTTATCTACAAAAGATCTATAAAAATATATAATAGTTTCGTTAGACAACAAAATACATACATTGTCAATTGTCATGTTTCCTTCCTATGGTTTCTCTTGTAACATTTTGAACTTGGTTGACTTTGTTTTATTAGTTGACATGAGCTTTTCAATAGATCATCTCAGGTCTTCATATTTAAGTTTTTTTTGTCATTCTACATAATTACATGTACATATTTCTATCCTCGTTCATCCACCACCACGTACCGAGGCACAAATTTCCATTGTCCACAAGCTGAGAGTGACCTAACTTTTGCTCGTGCCATTGGTCTTTCCTGCTGTGCTACTAGGGATACATAAAGCCCAGAATGAACGACCCTCTTGCCGCGAAATTTTCAAGATAAGCTATCCCTTTCTATTGGAGAGTAACACGAAAGACCAACAAAAATTTTAAATAATTTACTTATCTACAAAAGATCTATAAAAATATATAATGGTTTCGTTAGACAACAAAATACATACATTGTCGATTGTCATGTTTCCTTCCTATTGGATTCTCCTGTAACATTCTCAACTTGGTTGACTTTGTTTTATTAGTTGACATGAGCTTTTCAATAGATCATCTCAGGTCTTCATATTTATGGTCTTTGTTATTCTACATAATTACATGTACATATTTCTATCCTCGTTCATCCACCACCACGTATCGAGGCACAAATTTCCATTGTTCACAGGCTAAGAGTGACCTGACTTTTGCTCATGCCATTGGTCTTTCTTGCTGTGCTACTAAGGATACATAAAGCCCAGAATGAACGACCCTCTTGCCGCGAAATTTTCAAGATAAGCTATCCCTTTCTATTGGAAAGTGACACGAAAGACCAACAAAAGTTTGAAATAATTTACTTATCTACAAAAGATCTTTAAAAATATATAATGGTTTTGTTAGACAACAAAATACATTCATTGTCAATTGTCTTGTTTCCTTCCTATCGGTTTCACCTGTAACATTCTCAACTTGGTTGACTTTGTTTTATTAGTTGACATGAGCTTTTCAATAGATAATCTCAGGTCTTCATATTTAAGGTCTCTGTCATTCTACATAATTACATGTACAAATTTCTATCCATGTTCATCCTCCACCACATATCGAGGCTCAAATTTCCATTGTTCACAGGCTGAGAGTGACCTGACTTTTGCTCGTGCCATTGGTCTTTCTTGCTGTGCTACTAGGGATACATAATGCCCAGAATGAACGAGCCTCTTGCGGCGACATTTTCAAGATAAGCTATCCCTTCCTATTGGAGAGTGACACGAAAGGCTATAATGAATTGAAACTTGAGTTTTGCTCGTGCCATTGGTCTTTCTTGCTGTGCTACTAGGGATACATAAAGCCTAGAATGAACGACCCGCTTGCTGCGAAATTTTCAAGATAAGCTATGCCCTTCTATTGGAGAGTGACACGAAAGACCAATGAAATTTTGAAATAATTTACTTATATACAAAAGATTTTTAAAATATATTATGGTTTCGTTAGACAACAAAATACATACATTGTCAATTGTAATGTTTCCTTCCTATCGGTTTCTCCTGTAACATTCTCAAGTTGGTTGACTTTGTTTTATTAGTTGACATGAGCTTTTCAATAGATAATCTCAAGTCTTCATATTCAAGGTCTCTATCGTTCTACCTAATTACATGTACATATTTATATTTTTGTTCATCCTCCACCATGTACCGAGGCTCAAATTTCCATTGTTCACAGGCTGAGAGTGACCTGACGTTTGCTTGTGCCATTGGTTTTTCTTGCTGTGCTACTAGGGATACATAAAGCGCAGAATGAACGACCATCTTGCGGCGAAATTTTCAAGATAAGCTATCCCTTTCTATTGGAGAGTGACACGAAAGGCTATAATGAATTGAAACTTGAGTTTTGCTCGTGCCATTGGTCTTTCTTGCTGTGCTACTAGGGATACATAAAGCCTAGAATGAAAGACCCGCTTGCTGCGAAATTTTCAAGATAAGCTATCCCCTTCTATTGGAGAGTGACACGAAAGACCAATGAAATTTTGAAATAATTTACTTATATACAAAAGATTTTTAAAATATATTATGGTTTCGTTAGACAACAAAATACATACATTGTCAATTGTAATGTTTCCTTCCTATCGGTTTCTCCTGTAACATTCTCAAGTTGGTTGACTTTGTTTTATTAGTTGACATGAGCTTTTCAATAGATAATCTCAGGTCTTCATATTTAAGGTCTCTGTCATTCTACATAATTACATGTACATATTTCTATCCTTGTTCATCCTCCACCACGTACCGAGGCTCAAATTTCCATTGTTCACAGGCTAAGAGTGACCTGATTTTTGCTCCTGCCATTGGTCTTTCTTGTTGTGCTACTAGGGATACATAATGCCTAGAATGAACGAGCCTCTTGCGGCGAAATTTTCAAGATAAGCTATCCCTTTCTATTGGAGAGTGACACGAAAGGCTATAATGAATCGAAACTTGAGTTAGCACGTAAAAATTATTCTATGATCTACAATGTCAAATCTATATATGGAAACAATGACAACATTGTGAATACTTGTGACATCCTCGTGTTTGACGCGACATTGCTGAAAGGGAAATTGCTCTTCCCTCCCTACTGATTCATTGACGAGTTCTATCTTCAATTACGAGGGTTGTCATGTTTCTAGTAAATTAGTGGTCCTTGTGAAGTGCTCAAGATCTCCTACTTTCTCATTTGTATATTGAGAAATACATTGTCAATCATGTTTCCTTCCTACTCATTTCTCCTATAACATTCTCGACTTGGTTGACTTTATTTTATTAGTTGGCATGAGCTTTTCAATAGACAATCCCAAGTCTTCATATTTAAGGTCTCTCTCATTCTACATAATTACATGTACATATTTCTATCCTTGGTCATCCTCCACCACGTACCAAGGCTCAAATTTCCACTATTCACAGGTTGAAAGTGACCTGACTTTTGCTTGTGCTATTGGTCTTTCTTGTCGTGCTACTAAGGACATGTAAAGCCCAGAATGAACAACCCTCTCGCGGTGAAATTTCCAAGATAAACTATCCCTTTCGATTGGAGAATAACATGAAAGGCTATAATGAATCAAAACTTGAGTTAGTACGTAAAAATAATTCTACAAACTACAATGTCAAGTCCATCGATGAAAACAATGACAATGTGAATAATGGTGACATCCTTGTGTTTGACGTAGCATTGCATAAAGTGAAATTGCTTTTCCCTCCCTACTGATTCATTAACGAGTTCTATCTTTAATTACAAGGGTTATCATGTTTCTAGTAAATCAGTGGTCCTTGTGAAGTGCTCAAGATCTCCTACTTACCCATTTGTGTAACGACCTGCTCCCAACCCCTTATATGGGGTCCAATTGTGCGAATTTACGTGTTTAGTTAGAGTCCCGTTGGCCTTGGAAGTACCTCGGACTAAACCACAAAAATTTGTTTTGAGTAATTTCGAACTTCTGAAAATTGCGTTTTGGTCCTTTAACTTTTAAATATTTGCACTTCAGCCACAAAAGAAGTGAATTTTTGGCGTAGGGGAAATTTTGAAGATTCTAGGGAAATTTAACTGTCGGTCAATGTTGACCGTTGACTGGTTAAACAGACCAGTCCACTCTCGTTCAACTTATCCGACAAGGGTGAGATCCGGTCTGACCGGCTCAACCCCACGCAAATCGGCCTTCCCCCTCTCCTATCTCTTTCCTGGTCGAATCTCTCTTGGGCATTACGTCGAGGAGTTGACAAGCGCATGCGGAGCTGACTGCTACTACTGCCAGTTACGGCCTAGCCGCCAGCCAGGCCTACCGCTCAGCTCAAGCATCCCTTTGACGCACCCCCAGCCAATGGCGAGCAGCCACTTATCGTCAGAGAGAGAGTTTTCTCTCGCGACTTCAGGCTGCCCCTGTTTGGGGAACCCAATCGCCGAGCTCCCTATTGGCTCGAACATCTCGTTGCTTCGAGCTCTTTTTCCTTCGTCGTCGGTGCCATTATATTCCTTGCACTGCTGTCTTCAAGGTCCGACTAACATCTGACGTCATCTTTATGTGTGTCGTCACTAGCAGCCCCCGAAAGAAGGCCCGATGACTTGATTTTGCCCCCTATTTTTCCAACAAGCTCCACCGGCGGCGTTCGACCAATCCGTGAATCTAGAAGCCATGCCGTTGCTTTCAATCGGTTCTTAGGTACCCCTAAACATTATTATTGACCTTGGTTGCGATTGATTTAATCTAGAGAAGACGATTTCACGTTTGAACTTTGCCCTAAAATGAGCAGCCGGAGCTAGATCCGGCCAATCGACCGTTTCGGCAACGCCCGCCCCTTGCCGTTAGTCTCAATAGACTCGTGAGACCCTTGTGAGTCAACCTTAGCCCTTTAATTTGGTTGATTTTGGTCAGTATTAGGAGAATTGAGGCTCGAATTGATCGGTGCCTTAATCGGACTCGCGCCCAAACTGAGCTTACCGTCACTGTTAAGGCCATCCCATTGCCTCTAGCCGCCGTCCAGGGACTCGCTGGCCACACAACAGCCTCCAGGAGCCAGCTCGACCTTTGTCGAGGCTTAGGTCCTCACCGGCCAGCCTGAATCAACTATGAATAGCCGCTAACAAGGCTGGGGCCCCTTGTAGGAGCAGTTCCAGCTATCACCAACCTTCGCCGACTCAACCACAGCCTCGACCCACCTCTCAGGACTAAGGCCAGCCATCAGCGCTGGTGTCGGCGACCACCGAAGCTGTCCAAGCCCGAGCGCCCCTAAGCTGGCCCTCCCATCCGAGGTGTTGGCTCGATGATTGAAAAGCCGCACCAAGCCCAAGCGCGATCAGATGTGCAAAAAAACACGTCTCGCACGCTGCCGCTTGAGATTCACGGACCAACAAGTGAGTAGACATGTTTCCCCGACCTAGGCCGATTAATCGCTTTAGTAGAACAGTTAGGGTAGATTGGCTAGGTTGATCAGGTGAAAAGGTGAATAGGGCTAGGTAGGGCCAAGTACATGTCATGCTCTAGGTGATGATTGATTAAATCAATCAAGTGGCCATTAGGCCTTGGTTATGTGTGAAAGTCAATTGAGCCCCACGGGGAGTTGATTAGATTAGTAGAGTGTTGCTCGGAGGACCAGCATGACAATCAGTATTAGGCTACTTATGAAAATGGCTATATTCTGGAAGAATTAGTTATGGTCCAAGACTGGTCATGGATAGTCTAATTGGTTGACGTGTATGTTTTGTGATTCTCTGGTTGACCCAGTAAGGGTGACGATGAGAAATACATGGATCACTTAGTGATCGCCGAAATGACCGGAATGGTCCTCGGTATGGGACCGCACAGAGATGGTGGCTTGAGGGCCCTGGTTTGTCGTAGGAGCCAATTGGGTTTTTGGCTAATGGCAACTGAATGTACTAGGGCGGTCCAATTCGATGGCCGATGGGTCCTAATCGTTGAAGGGCGTAAATTAGGTATCGAGAGGCCTCATTTAGGTCATAGACCTATCTCAGACGGTCGTATTTATTTAATTGTGTATGATGGCTTTGATTTAATTAATTATGCAATATGTGGATAATGGCTATTACTTATGTGGGATTGAATGGTGTTTATTTAGTTAATTGTGCAATTTAGCATTTAACTATTTTATATTTCATAGCAATTTATTTATTTTTTTAGTATTTAATTATTTAATCTTCAAATTATAATAATTTATTTATTTTAATTATGCATTTATTAATTAATTAATTAATTATTAAATGACTAGTTATTTATGAATCTCATGAAGAGGGTTATTGTGGCTAATCCTAGTTGGGCGAACAACCCTAGCTTAGTGCCAAGTCTCAATCGTGGACCAATTGACTCATGGGTAGATTCGGTTAGCATATAGAAAGAGACCATATATGGGCTGTATGATGGAAGAAGTGAGAATTTGGAAGAACTATGATTATTGGGGATAAATGGGTCCTACGTAAAAGTCAAGTGATCTAAGAGGTTAACTAGTGGAAATGAGTAGGACCGCGTGATAGATACCGTTTTGGTATAGTCTTGATTGTAGACTGATTGTTCATGGGTAAAATAGGGCTATGAATGAAATTGGCGTGAGACATGATGGTCGGGTTAGAGAACCCTAAAGACTGAGCGGTACATTAGTCGTCCCAGAAAGCCCCGTAAATTAGACTGTAAACTACTCGGGCTTGAATGGCTGTGTTAAGATCACGTGGTACCCATAATGGTTGCCACTATCTCCACTGTGATTGATGACCTAGTGAATTATTGATAGAAGACCCGATAGAGTTGAGTGTTGCCTGTGAGGGTTTGACCTAAGGACTAGGGACCCTAAGACGATAGCTTTCTTAGTATGGGTTTAGGGTTAGACTCACAAGGATATCTAAATATCTCACACCACCACAAACCTTCTTGTAGGTGTGAAACATGGAACCAAAGGAAGATCCGAATGAGGAAGATGAAGAGACGTGCTTTTGGTTGCATTGAAGGCTAGCAACCTGCCTGGGATGTCACAATTACATGGCCAAAAGAGAAGTTACTCGGGGATTGGCTGGTGCGCAAAGGCAGGGCGGCAGAGGGTCCTAACAATTTGTATATTGCAGAGCAAACTGCTTGGACTTTTGCCTAAAATATCTAAAATGAGGGGGTATTAATGGGCCGTGATAGATGAAAATACATCGGTTGCTAAGGAATCTTCCACCTTCGCCTATGATGACATGGGCATGTTTTTCACCACATGAGCAATCCCATTGTGCAATGGCCAACGGTGTTAACATCGGCAGCTCACATCTTGTAACGTAGAAAAGTATCTAGCTTGTGCTTCCTTGGTTTGGGCTATAAGATAATTATAATGCCGATACCATTACTATTACACTTTTTATATTTTGCTTAATATAATTTTATGGTATCCATAGTTTTTTTTTTAACTCTAACTACATAAAAATTTTCATCACATACATACATTGACAAGTAATGCATATATTTTTCTCAAAATTTTTTAAGGTTCTAATTGAAAATTATGTTTATTTCTATATTTTTGACGCATTCCATTTAGAGGGATAAGTCGAGGGAAGAAAAGCACCCCAAAATAAATAAAGTCAAGGCATAAGTGATGAAAGAGTTTTTGAATAAGTTAAAGCAGTATGCCCAACTTGATGACCAAGCCATTGCGAAACTGAACATACCTGACGGTATTAAATCTAAATTAGGCATCACTTGAACCTTATCTAATTGATAGCCAAGACATCTGCAAAAATCGTGGCATTTATGCATTATACGTTCCATTGGCAACTTTGTTATTTCTCCTATGCAACAACACATGTTAAGCTTTGAAATAGGAAATTGCAAGACACCTTAGCAATGCTGCCTGGATGGTGGAATATAACCATGGCAAGGTAAGAAAAACCTGCATTCGAGATTGCATTGATCATCGAGTTATGCAAACTCCTTATATTTGAGATATGGATATTTCATATTATTGGCATGAGGTCTCATTCTACTCCATTTCTTCAGTACCATCCTATGTTTGGTGATCCTGCATTTGCATTTCTACATTCCGTAAATGAATGTCATTCGAGAAGAAATAAGAACATAATTTTTCGATGCATGCTAACCTAGTTTTAAGGTACTGAGTCCAAACTAAGTACCATGTGTAAAAACTAATTTTGAAAATTCTAAATTTTCAATGAGAGATAATTGTGGGAAAATAAATAAATTTCATCATCCACCTCTGTTGTCCTCTTTCCTCCCTCTCCCAGACAATACAATAAATTAGTATCGAAAGGCCATGCTTATGCTTATGTGTAAAAGTATAAAAGAATTGGATATCTTTCTTGAGATCTCTAGAGAACATACTAGGATGCACTTGTTAAATTATGTCTCAAGTTTACAAGAGTTGATGCAATTTCATCAGGTTAGTTAGACTCTGACTTGACTCAGTTATAGCATATGCGTTTAGGGAACATGAGTGAGACAGGTATGACGATATTGAGTGATAGATGTTTGCTAAAAGGTCAGAAGACAAGTATGTTAGACTTATGTGAGCACTGTATCTTTGGGAAGTAGCGCAAGATTAACTTTACTACACATATTCATTCGACTAAGCAGCTAATTGAATATATTCATTCAGATGTCTGGGGCCCATCTCCAGTTCATTCGAAGGAGATCCCGTTATATGTTGACTTTTATTGACGACTATTCCAAGAAGGTATGGGTATACTTTTTGAAGCACAAATTTGATGTGTTTGATCAGTTCAAGAATTATAAGGCATTGATTGAGAAGCAGTCAGATGACTAATCAACTACCTAAGAACCGATAATGGCTTGGAGTTCTGCAAGAAAGAAGGTATTATAAGACACCGCACAGTACCTGGGACATAACAACTTAATGGCGTGGCAGAACGGAAGAACATAACTTTCCTTGAGTAGGCTCGGACCATGCTTTCACATACTAAATTTTGCAAGGAATTTTGGACCGAAGCAGTGAACTTGGCATGTTATCTGGTTAATTAATCTCCATCATCTGCTATCGAGTGGAAGACTCCTGAGGAAATATGGTAAGGGAAACCTGTTAATTATTCCGAATTACGTATATTATGATGTCATGCGTATGCTCATGTCAGTGATGGTAAGTTTGAGCCGAGGTCAAAGAAGTGAATATTCATGAGTTATGCACAAGGGGTGAAAAGCTACCGACTGTGGTGCACTCCCAGATCACACGAGTTTATAATCAACATAGATGTGATCTTTGACGAGACTACAATGCTTCGAAAATGGAGTTTTAAGACACTACCAGCAGAGCAGATAGATCATGGTATCAATAGTGAGGTGGAGTTTTAGGTAAAGACTTTAGTCACCTCGAAAGTGACAGAAGTTAAGACTGCAGATTGGCCGCAATTCCTGAAGACAGTGATATTGAACAACTAATAGAGCCACATCATAGTATAGCCGAGGGAAGATAGCGAAGGCAAATTAAACCACCAGTACATTATGGATATACATATATTGCTTATGCTTTGACTGTACATGAGGAGGTGGAGACAAATAGCCTTCGTTTTACTTTGAGACGATGGCTAGTTTTGAGTTGCAGTACACTAGGGGTTATGAGTGAAGAGATGGAATCACTCCATCGGAATCAGACATGGGAATTGGTAGCAGCTAGTAGTTTGTTTGATATTGATGTGCTAAAAAGGCAGTTGAGTGCTGAGTTTGAGATGGAAGATTTAGGTGCTACAAAGAAAATATTGGATGTGGAGATTTTGCATGATAGGTTGCAAGAGTTTTACGCGAGAAGATCATAGTGCGTTTTAATATGGAGTCAGCAAAATCTATAAGTACACCTTTAGCGAGCACTTTAAATTTTCAAATAGATTATTGCCACAGACTAAGGAGGAGGAGGAACATATGTCTCATGTTCGATATTCTAGTACCGCGGTAGTAGTATGTATGTTATGGTGTGCACCAAGCCTGATATTTCACAAGCTATGGGCATGGTTAGTCACTACATGGAGCGTCTTGGTAAACCTCATTGAGAAGCTATGAAATTGATCCTCATATATTCGAAAGGGACGACAGACGTTGGTATAGTGTACTGGAGGAACATCAATGGCAGTGAGACCACATGTTATGTGGATTCTGATCATGCATGTGACCTGGATGAGTACAGGTCTTTAGCAAGGTACTTGTTTACACTAGCAGGTGGTGTAGTTCGTTGGAAGGCGTCTTTACAAGACGACATTGGCTTGTCATCGACTGAGGCGGAGTATATGGCATTGACCTTTGTAGTAAAAGAAGCTATCTGGTTAAGAAGTTTGCCTTTGGATTTTGGGTTAGATAAGAAAAGTATTGATATACACCGTGATAACCAAAGTGCAATATTTCTGGCGAATAGTCAAATTTATCACGAGCGGACAAAACATATCAGTGTCAAGTTCCACTTCATCCGAGATATCTTAGCAAAGGGTAAGGTTGTTATAAAAAGATTGTTGCATCATATAACCCGGCAGACATGATGACTAAGCTTGTTCCTTTGGCGAAGCTCAAGCTTTGCTTGAGCACTATTGGCATCTGTGTAAGCAGTCCGTATTTCACTTTGGTAGTGATATTTCTACAAATTCTTATATCATGATTTTAATATATTTTAGTGTTGAAAACCATTGCAAACAAGAACAAAGGGTTGGGCTTATCTATCAAGCCACAAAATTATTGATCCATTAAGATGAACAAATAAGTGGATTTATATAAAATGGAATCATGGTGCCGTGACAAAATTGATGTACCATGTCATGACATGGAGAAGAAGTTTTGAAGCAAGCTTGTTTTCTTTTTTGATCTTATTCCTGAAAACTATGCATTAATTTTCTATCGTTCGTGACTTGTGGGGCGAAGAAAGATGATGAGAAAGAAGGGAGGAGGAAAGAGACGGAGAAGAAAGATTAGAAGGAAGTGATAGGGAGAGGGGAGAGTGTGATTTGTTTGTTGACTTGACGGGATGTCGAAACCAATAATCACGGGAAGATAGTGGAAGAAATTTTTGAATTTTCAATGGTGTGAATTTCCAAGATGGTGATGTACATGTAGATCATTAACGAGTGACTTATATTGACTCAAGAGTTCCAACCTTTAGTCTATATTAAATATTGGAAAAATTCTTGAAATGGATCGACTAGGATTTATTTATTACCTTTCAAGAATGAGAAAGAAAGCTAATTTGATTAAGGCGGTATTTCAGTCACGTGCTAATAGAAACACATAGGTCCTTTTATATTCAGTTTACAATATATATTTTGTATATAAAATATAGTTGCTGTTGTCAATATTTTTAATGAGTGTCGTGGAAGACGCGTTAATATAATTCTATCAATGTTACACCCTTTTCTTATCTCAAAAGTAAGAGCTACTTAAGACACAACAAAAAGTCTTGTGACTAATTAAATTTAAAAGGGAGAAAGCTTGATTTTTGTGAGCTTCCAAAAAAGCGAGTCTGTTGATTCGTCCTGTTTTCTTACTTTTGAACTCCCTGTTTTGCGCAAAGCTCAATAAACTATAGAGGCCATATGACCGCAAATCTTCTTCAGTAACTTAATCAACCTCACACCGCTGATCAATTTGAAACAAAATGGATTCACGTGTCAATCGATTAGATTGACATGGAGATGAACAGAGAAATCTCACTGGTTTGAAGTGATTGCACCAATTTCACACACTAATCTCTGATCCACATAAAAGGTGACTAGGGTTGCATTTATCTTCAATAATTCTAAAACTCTGTAACTCTCTTGATTGTAGCTAAGAAAGATATCTCCCGTATCTTGCCCGCCAATCATTAGGGTGATTAAATTTTCAATAAAGAAAGTCATTGGGACCCATTATTGCTTTTAATTGTTCCTACATAAATCCCATCTTTACATAGCTATACTAGGTTAAATTTACACCCGATCAACTATAGTCATTCTTGCCACTTGCATTGCAAGAGTACAACTATAGTACGAGTATCTATGATTTTGCATTTGAGTAGAGTATATGAGAGGGCACTTTACGTAAGTACTATGCACATAAAACTATTACAAATTTACACATTTTAACTTCCGATAAATATTTTCTAAGATTTGCTCAACAATATATGTCGTGTTCATGATTAGACCAAGAATGGGGTCGTGCAATATGTTATTATAATGTGATATACTTTTCTTGTAGAGATTATTTATTTCATATGATGATTCGACCATGTAACAAATTGAATGACGTCTAAAATTTATGACATAATTCAGCAAATGAGGTATATATACGATGGAACAGGAAAAATTCATAGCAGGTGAGAAGAATAAGCAAGGAAGAAAAAAACGATGATAAAAATAAGGAAAAAGACTGAATGCATCAGAAGGAAGTGGACTTGTTCGTTGATGCCTTGATGCGATGTGGACCCAAAATTAAATTCGCATCGTCCAATCTATTTTTTTAATCTTTTTATATTGCGTCTTCTCCACACACGCCAAGCAATTCTTTGCCATTTTCTCTTTGCCTAAAGACAGAGGTATGATTAATGCTGTTAGCACTATGAGTATCTGTCGAGTGTGGCTACTCATTCTTGTTCTATTTCTGATGATAACTAGCAACGTATAATTGAGTATCCGGCAGTGCATTCCTTCGTCTTGAAGTGACATTCGCAATATAAACTACCCATTTCAACTGAAGGGACAATATTACTAGTACTATGAGCTGACTTTTGAAGATAATTGGACTGTTTTGTACTTGCGTTATAGCCAACTTTATGTAGAGTCAATTATTCCACCTATGGAATCAGATTAATCAAAGATGGGCTGCAAAAGTATAATTGATCATCTCTCCCCTATCATTCATTGACGTTGCATGATCTTATATTTTTTAATCCAATCTACTCATCAGACATGCACGTCCTAGTTGCATTTGGGCATGCTAAAAGCCATAACATTACTATCGATTCATGTATCAAAGGGTCATACTTATCCAACGCATCATCAAATTGCAACTTATATGCTTTGCACAACCCAAACGCCAAGAAAGTGAAGGATTTTTGCATCTTCCGTAGTTAGACATGAGTATCGAAAAATTTTGTGCCTTCTAAGCCAATTAATAAACTCCTATGACTACAAGCTAATCCATAGCATCATAGCCAATGGATTTCATCTCCTCTACTTTGGTCCATATACAAAAGATAATATTTTCTTTGCTACTTCGATTTGTATAGATCTTTCTATCCAATAGCTACCGTAATTTCTTTAGATTTAATGCACATTCATCTAGCGGAGCTCAGGTTTATGGATCCAATCTCTACTATGGCAATAAGCATCGGTTGGCATTGAAATTTAATCGTAATTTTGCATGATTTTCTACTGCATCAAAACCGAAGTATGATGTCATGACATGGAGAATAAATTTTGAGGCAAGCTAGCTTTTACTTTCGATCTTGTTCCTCTAGACTATGAATCAATTTTCCTATGTTCGTGACTCGTGGGTTGAAGAAAGACGACGGAGAAGAAGAAGGGAGGAGGACAAAACGAAGAAACGATAGTCAAAGGAAGAGATGGGGAGAGAGAGAGAGAGAGCATAATTTGTTTGTTGACTTGACGAGATGTGGAAACCAAAAACCACGGGAAGAGAGTGGAAGAAACATTTGAATTTTCAAAGGTGTAAATTTATGACATGCATCATACATGGGGGTAAGAACACCATAAGTGTCAAAAGTTGTGTACGGTGCTCACTTTAGTGCCAAAAGTTTCAAAACGCTCATTTCAGTGCCAATTCCAGCAAAAAACGATCTTTTAAGTGCCAACGGCAAACATTTCAGCCAAAAAGTGCCACGTCATCAAAAAATACTCTTCAAAAATAGACTTTAGCTCGCTATGAATCTCATTGTAATTTCAAGAAATTGATGCCATTCCGCATCGATCCACAGCCACCCACAACCACCAATCGGAAGCTAACTCATTTGCGCACCTTCTAGAGCCGTCACGCCGCCCCTCCTCGCCATCAAGTTGCCGAAATCCCATCAGAAGTTACTTGGATTGTGGAGAGCCCCCGTTTCACAAGCAGGTGAAGAAAAACACCAAATTGGAGAAATTCAAGGACACCCACGCGAAACCGAGGACATCACTAGAATGTATCTAAGTCCTTGGACATGATCGATTTGGTCCCAAAGGCTATTGAACATTGTTGGGAAGCTCTGTTACTCGATTTGTGCACCCTATTAAGGTTTATGGTCATATCTTGGGATTTTATAGTTTCCAACCATGGCCACCAGTTGGAAAAGATTCCCAAGTCACTCCCGAACACAATGCCACCGGTCTTGACCGTCAACATTTTTCCATTTGGAAGAATTTCGCTCCATTGTCCAACTGCTCCTTCCATACCCGGAACTCTAGCCAGCCACTTTCATCGAGCCACCCATGGCATCTTCGGCCACCTCAGCGGCACCATTCACAAAATGCTCATGAGTTAATCATGATCAAAGCCTAACCAATCTCTTCCTTCGACGTTTCCTGGTTTACTCAAATATGGCCTTGACCTGGTCGCTGCGCGCTTGACCCGGTCACTCATTGGATTTATGGTGAGTTGCATTGAAATTTTTTATTTTTTGAAAAGGTGGCACTGAAGTGAGCGTCGTACACAACTTTTGGCACTTCTGATATTCTTACCCGTCATACATGCAAGTCATTAAGCGGGTGGTTACATTGACCTCAAAATCTCTGATCTTCCAAAGTCTCTGATATTTACTTTATATACAACATTGAAAAGTTTATCGGAATGGATAGTTTAGGGTTTATTATTTATCTTTCAAATGTGAGGAAAAAAAGAAGCTTGTTTTATTAAGGCAATATTTCAGCCACATGTTAATAGGAGCCCATATAAGTCCTATTATCTGTTCAATTTAAAATATGTATTTTGTACGTAATGTATAGTCATCGTTGCCAACATTATTTACGAGTGTCTTGGAGGATGCATCAATAAAATTCTACAAATGTTTTGCCCTTTGGTAGCTGGAAAAAGTACTGAAAGAAATGAAGACAAAAATAAGAGGAAAGGACATATATCTTTTGGATGCGAAATTGTTATCTTTTGAATTTGCAGGTGACTATTAAAGGGGGTCTGAATTTTTAGCTGGGCACGGCTCCTGGAACTTCAGTTGGGGTCCACCGCCTTTAATTCCTTGACTTGCATGCCTTTGTTCCATTGAGTGACTTGGACTTTGCTATATAGGGCGAGGCAACTCCAGAGTCTTTCATCAAACGAGGTTTGTGGTTCATCCAACTCCTCCTTCTTCCAATCCTTTCATATTGTGCCTCCTGCAAACACCAAGCGACTCTTTGCCAATTTTGAAGATCTCGGCTTCATGAATATTGTCTTTTCCCAAAGACAAAAGTCTACATATTTTGAAGATCTCGGCTCCATGAATTTCTATCGAGTGTTGCTACTCATACTTGTTCTATTGCAGGCGATGACTAGCAATGTCGGATCGAGTAATTCACAGTGTCTAGCTTCATCTTGTGGTGATATTCACAATATAAAGCACCCGTTTCGACTAAAGAGTGACCCCAAAGGATGCGGTGACTCTAAATACGAGTTAGCTTGTGAAAATAATCGCACTGTTCTATACGTCCTCGATGATCGGCTCTATGTGCAATCTATCAATTATTCCACCTACAAAATCAGATTGGTTGAAGATGGGTTGCAAAAGGATAATTGCTCCTCTCTTCCCCGTCGTTCATGGACATTCAATGACTTCGATATGAATCTAAATGCCTCATACATACTTTTTATGCAACAGGTAGTGGTCATTGTCAACTGCTCCAAGCCAGTTAATTCTCCATTTTACATCACCACCCATCCATGCCTTGAGAGATGGTATACACCTAATGCGTCGTCAACATGGAACTTGTATGCTTTGGTCAATCCACAAGCTAAGGATGTGATGAAATTTTGCACCATCCGCAGTTGGACGTGGTCAGCAAAGCTTGAGGGCTTGGAGCTAATCAATAGTAGCTCCTACAACTACGAGCAAATTCATGAATTCATGGCCAATGGATTTGATCTCCGCTTTGATCATCAAATCAAGGAAACGGTTTTTTGCTACTTTGATTTCTATGGCTACTTTCGTTTCCGTAACTACTTTTATTCCTGGAGATTTTATCTGTATGGCTTCCCTGAAGGTCAAAGTCGGGTTTGCAAATCCATCTACTATGAGGGCGGTAAGTATCAGTCATTGATGAAATTTTTACCGTAATCTTGCATGTTGTTGTACACTTTTTCACTTACTACTCTCTCTTCAAAACTGGAAAAATGAAAGGAATATTTAATATCCAAGAAAATTACGACAAAGATACTTATGATGGTGCATGTCAACAATGCTGAGCATTATGATAGTGCATGTCAACAATGTTGAGCATTTGAAGGGTTTCGGGAGCTACGCATTACTTATCACTATCCAATTGAAGGAGTTGCAAGATTCACCAATAGAAGCCAAACCTCGAACAAACAGTACAGTAGCCGCACATATGCATGTACCTCGTTTATAACCCCTTTCCACCCTAGAAAGGAAAAGAAAAAACAAGGATTGTTGTGCGTGCACCCACATAACTAACTTTTTTTGTTGGCGGTAGAACTTACATATTTTTATTTTGTTAAAATAGTTTTTGCAATTAGTCACTTAACTGATAATTCCATAGACACTCCTTAACATTCCTTAAGAAATCGTAGTCATGCATCGGTAGGATGAAGAAAATTATTAATAAAAAATATAATTTTATTTGCTAACCATGCAAAAGGAGTTTTGTGTGTTTGTATAGTGTATCATCTATGTGAAACAAAGCTTAATATTTCCATCTATTGGCAAATGCACACATCCCACTTTTCCTATTATTTTGGATAAAGTAGCTTGCTATTGCTCTGTTTTCTCGTGAGCTCTGTTTTCCATAATTCTTTTCTTTCAATTCCTTTTCATGGCATTTATTCCATCCCAGGTGTCGGTGATGATGTTGTAATTTGGACTGCTGCAGATTTTATTGCACTATTAGGTAAGCCGCAATGATTTGTTCTTACAATAATTATAGAAGTAACTTATTCTAACCTATCGAAATTTCTTCAGTCCTTTTCTGTGCAGCGAAATTCGTAATTGGGATGCCATTTGTTGCCATATTTTTAATTTACAAGTACAGACTAAGGCACTTGGCAATGGACAAGAACATTGAAGAATTTTTGCAAGCTCATAACAACTTTATGCCCATCAGGTACTCTTATTCAAATATCAAGAAGATCACTAGAAACTTTAAGCACAAACTAGGTGAAGGGGGGTATGGTTTTGTGTATAGAGGAATGCTCAGAAGCGGCAACGAAGTGGCCATTAAGATTTTAAAGCAGTCTAAGGCCCATGGTCAAGATTTTATCAGTGAAGTGGCTACCATTGGAAGAATTCACCATGTTAATATAGTGCAACTCATCGGCTTCTGCTTTGAAGGCTCAAAACAAGCTCTCGTTTATGATTTCATGTCAAATGGATCTTTGGATAAGCACATATTCACCGCGGAAGGTGATAATGTTCTTCATTATAGGAAAATTTACGAGATTGCACTTGGTATTGCAAGGGGAATTGAATACTTACATCGAGGGTGTGACATGCAAATACTTCACTTTGATATCAAACCTCATAACATCCTTTTGGACAAGAATTTCACTCCGAAGGTTTCTGATTTTGGACTCGCAAAACTTTATTCTACTGATCATAGCATAGTCTCAATGACTACTGTAAGAGGAACCTTGGGATATATGGCACCTGAGTTATACTACAAAAGCATTGGTGGTGTATCTTATAAAGCTGATGTCTATAGCTTCGGGATGTTGCTCATGGAGATGGCAGGTAGAAGGAAAAATGTGAATGCAAATGCAGAACACTCAAGTGAAATTTATTTTCCGTTATGGGTGTACGACAAAGTCAATGAAGAACAAAGTGTTGAAATGGAAGAAGTTGTAGAAGAGGAAAGGGAGGTGATAAAAAAGATTATAATAGTTGCACTTTGGTGTATACAATTAATCCCTTACCATCGACCTCCAATGAATAAAGTCTTAGAAATGCTTGAAGGAGATATCAACAAGATTCAAATGCCTCCAAAACCACTTCTTTACCCACAAGATGAGCCAGCTGATGATAACAAAGCCGAGATGGGGTTAGAAACATTCGCAAGCTTATCAAGCACTCCCATAATATTCACTAGTTCCCCATTTGGAGATAGCAATGATGTTTAGAGGATCATGCACAGTTTAATTAGAAAAGCTTTGTTTCCCACAATATAATACTATGTTAGTAGGGAGATGAGCTAGTTTAACTTGCCAGTGATTGCATTTTGTCTTCTTCTAGCTGTTAGGTTAATGTTGTATTAGTGTACTTCATATATTGTTCCACTCTTTTTTCATATATTTTTGTGGGGATTGCACTTAAAAGTCGCTCATCATTTGGCTCGCTGAAATTCAAAATTTTTGCTCACTATTTGCAAATAAAATTTTATTTTCTTACAATTCAATTGCTTCGATTGAGAATTAATTAAATTCTTAGGAAATTACTAATATGGCCATCATATGGTCTTGAAGGTTAAATTAGCTCTAATTGAAATGATCAAAAGAAAGTCAATTGCTTAGGGAAACCAAGCAATCATGTGCCTGCCCGTGACTATGGTGAAACCGAGATTGAACTGGAAACTCTGTCTAACTTCATACGGTCTTCCGCCAGTTCCTTCTGCATGCCAAGGTAAAGATGAGATTGAGATTCATTAGGGAATTGTTCTTCACATTTAAACAACATGGCACTGATGGCACGTCGGGTTTGTAGGAAGGAAGAAAATGTACCAGGTGAATCACACATAACGTATCTTGGAGCAGCGTTGGTTCCCATGATACTTGGAGCTTTGGGAGGGGAAACGTACCTTGCTCTGCTTGGGTTGCATCGCATCTCGGGGGAGTCATTTGATGTGGTGGCCACATGCACGTAGAATACATTAAAAAAATGTCAAGTTGTAATCGACGGAAGTCGTCCAATTAATGAATTCCATAATTTCAAGGATTAGTTTTGCTTTTAATAACAAAGTATTCCCATCACCAAAAAATAACGAAATTGCGCATCGATAGGCTTCCTACGAATGAAATGCAAAATAAACAGATTGAACATGTAATTTGGGAAGCTTGATGATTTTGACGTTTGTTAGTTTGTGAAGCTCGAGCCCGACTCGGTGATTCTAGACTCGCTCATCAGTGTATACTTAAAATCCAATGATTGGGCCAAGGCCAAGACGACATTTATGGCTTGGGTTAAAGAAAAGGGACTTGATTTCTTGGAGTTTCCATGATCTCTTGCTTTGCTAGTGATCCATGGAGTATGTAGCGGTCGATACTTTCGTCCATCTACTTGAATATGGTTATCCCCCTGATAATTGTTGTTTCGCAATGGTTATTCGGGCTTGGTCGTTTCTAGAGAATGCATCCATCGCCAATACAACTTTCTTGTTTATATTCAAGAGCGGCTATGTTGATTTTGATGTGTGTGTTGGGTGTGTGTTGGGTGTGCATCAACTGACATGTCTGCGAGGGGCAGTTCTTATCTTGCTTCAGCTTGTAAGGTGTTCGAGAAAATGCCTGAGAGGAATGTGGCTGCTTGGGCTCTGATGATGACATGATGTACTCAGATGGGTTGTCCACAGAAACCTGTTGATTTGTTTATGGATATGTTTTCAAGTGGGCCTGTGCTAGATATATTTGCACTCACAGCTATCTGTCGGCATGTTTGGAGCTGGAGTAACAATCGCTGGGGTGCAATTGCATTGCCGGGTCGTACATTCTGTATTGGCTCCGAATGTCTTTATTGGATGCAACTTGGTGGACGTGTCCATGACGAGTGTAGCTAGTGGGTCACTTCACTATTTGAGAAAGGTGTTTCGTCGTGTACAAGATCACAGATTGATGTCTTGGACAATGATTATTACAGGATATTTGCAAACTGAAGAGAATGAGGAGGCTATCAAACTCTTAAGGTTTAGTAAGGCCAAGCCATTTTACATTTGCTATTGTTCTCAAGGCATGTGCAAGTACTTGCGATGTAGATATGGGGATACAAACACACACACTAACTATATGATTGGGCTTTGCTGTTGATACTTGCATGATAATTCTCTTATTAGGATGTATGTTTGGTTGGGCCACATGGAAGATGTTCAGGTAGCTTAGAATTTGATTTTTTTATAACACCCTTATGGATGCCTATGCCAAATGTTTGGAGTACAATCTAGCATTTGAACTACTAAATGAGATTGAGGAGAGAGAAATCAGAATGAATGCTTTTACAAATTTGAGCCTTTTATGTGGAGCCGCCTGTATTTGCTTTATTTGTAAAGCGGAGCAAATCCAAGTGAGGATGGTAAAATCAGGGCTAGACTCAAATCAGTGTATTTCCAATGCTCTGATCAATATGTATTCGAGGTGTGAAAACCTAGAAGCCACTTTTCAAGTTTTCTGTGACACAAGAGAGAAAAATATTATAACTTGGGACTTCAATGACCATTGGTTTCACAAAACATGGATTTGCAATGAGAGCTCTAGACAGATTCCACAAAATGACTGAGGCCACAGTGAGGCTAAATCAGATCACCTGTATTTGAGGTGTAGAAACCCAGTGTGAGTTGATAATTCTTTTGGTTCCTTAATGTTTGCTTTTTTTTTTCTCTTAAAATTAAATTTATGCAGTCTTTGATTATCAGAGTCCATCAATTGTTAATTTAATGGATTCAATTCACTTCGAGGTTTGCATCAATTCTTAAAGCTACTTTCACGTGATCTTGAAAAAAAAAATCTTTTAACATGATAAGTATCTTTGAAAGTATGATAACTTACTTATCTAAAAAAAATTCTCCGAAAATTTGAAACAATCGTATGGCTAAATACATGAGTCGTCAGTAGTGATGTTCTCTCGTCAGAAAGATATAATGAATGACTTTGAGTTCAACTCACCATTCTTAGAACATTATTGACTTGATTAATTTATCTTTATCGAATAACATGGAGTTTTCAATAGAGGACCTTGATTCTTGGTATTCATGATCTTGAGTCTTGGTATATAAATTCTCACCGTATTTTATTCTGTGATAATTACATTCCTGCATATCATTGTACCTTAAGTATCCAAAAGAATACAAGAAATCGTTGCAGACAACATCAAATGGCTGGACTTATTGTTCCATAAAAAGAACAGTTCATTGGACTTACATAAAAGGAATTCATGGCACTACGTCAAACTTGATGTAATCCATTCTGACCTAAAGAAGAAGTAGTTTCGACGGAAGCCCTTTTTATTCATTTATTTTATTTTCTATATTGTTCTTCGAAACTACACATCAATTTTCGTATGGTCGTGAATCGCGGGGTGAAGAAAGGAGGAGGAGGAGGAGGGAGGAGGTAAGAAAGAGAAAAGAAAGAAGAAAATCAGAAGGGAGTGACGGAGAGACGGGTGGAAGAAACGCGAACTCATATCTTTTGAATACTTAACGGGTGTAAATTTTCCACCACTTCAATTTATTGACTTGCATCCATTTGTTACGTTGACGGACTAGGGCTTCTCTATTAAGACCAGGCGATTCCAAGTCTCCATTCAGACAAGATTGTTCAATAATCTTTTTCCATCTTTCTATATTGCGCCTCCCCCACCCACGCACTCCCAGCAATTCCTTACCAATTTCTCTTTTTCCCAAAATTAAAAAAAAAAAGCCATCTTTCTGTATTACGTTGTACTACTCATTCTTGTTCTACGGCAAGGCAAATCTGGTTAAAAAGTCTCTTATTAACTATCTTTCAAGAATTAAAGAAATAGCCCGTTTAATTATGGTACATGTCAGGACCCGCCACGCCCCGCCCTTGGACATGTGGTGGTTACCAATTTCTTTCTCTTCTGGCCAACTAATTTGCGACGTCCCATGTAGGTCACCGGCCTTCTAAAATATCACAATCACAAAGCTACGCGAAAGCGATATAAAAATCGATACTTATAACCCTTCAAATCAAACCT
Source organism: Melaleuca quinquenervia (assembly GCA_030064385.1). Lineage (NCBI taxonomy): Eukaryota > Viridiplantae > Streptophyta > Magnoliopsida > Myrtales > Myrtaceae > Melaleuca > Melaleuca quinquenervia. The sequence goes on along the minus strand of JAPVXF010000025.1, from coordinate 200,746 downwards.
CAAACATCACCTCAATATTTACAACCGCCAGTTCAAGAACAACTATTAACAACCAACACTGAAGACCTCAATACAAGCCTAAGAAGGGCTCACGACTCGCATCAATTTCTCCTTGATCGATCCCGTCTCGATCTACTCTTGCTCGACCGGCTCCTCCTCTGGTCCCTGTCGCATCTCACCCTTCAATGATCGTCTCAATTACTTCCATTGTCCAACTCTCGCCTAGAGCTTAACCATTTCCAACCTTTTTGACGAAATCCGAAACTCTCTAGTTTTTATACTCTATTTTCTATCTATGAGTCAATCGGTTCATGACCAGGACTTGGCACTAAGCCCAATAACCAGTTAGTCACAATCATCATACATTACACTATCAAATAAATAACAATTAATTTAAATAAGTAAATTACATAATTAAATAGGTAATAAAACCATTCACGACCGGTATATATTCTAACTCAACCCTTCCGGCTCATTGCCAATTTTCAACTCAATCGTTTTCTTCAATGTCACTTGACCATCGATTGGCTCATCGGCCACCTATCAATCCATTCCAACACCAATTACATGGCACAGTTAGCTCATACAATACCAACTTTAATCAGTTGATTCTTTAATTCATCCATCACTAAATAAATTACGATTAAAATAAATAACAAACCATAATTAAATAGATAAATTACAATTAAAGTAAATAACGAACAATAAATAAATAAATTGTGTGGTAATGAAATGATTAAGACTATCCACAACCGACCTAAGACCCTAATTAACCCTTTTAGGCTCATTGTCGTTTTCCACATTCAATAGTCCTCATTGCCATCTTGCCATCAAATTGGCTCGTTGGCCAATTTATTCATTCATATACTGTTGCCAAGTCCATGTCACGTTATCATCATGTCTATTGATCCGTTCAGTTGCCAAATCCATGGCACTATTCAATTCGCCAATTACATGGCATCGTTCAATCACCAAATCCCAGACACAACATATCGACCATAATTAACCTAGTTCCTTCAATCGATAACTAGGGCCCACAAGCTTGCTTCCTCGGCTAAAAGCCAAAATCAAAGCGAACTAGGGTCAATGACCACTCCGGTCAACTCAAGAGATCAAACGGCTCGTCTCGACCTGTCAACACCCAATTTGGGTCCTATCGTCTTCAAATCTAAATTAGGGCACATTGACTTCCTAATCGACTGAATAAATATTAAATAATTATAATAAAATCCAAAAGTCCTTAATAATGACTCTTCATCACTTTCGCAGCTCAGCTGCCTCCAATTACAGTTCTATTGACCAATAGCCCTGGATTAGGCTCCTTGGGCATATAATCGATCCATTTAAACACCAAACCTATGGCACCCTTACTCAAACCAATATTAGCCTTAATTAAACAACCCTTCAATCAAATTGATGCCAAATTCCATGGCACTCTAGTCTGAGCCACAATTAGCCTAAATCATCAATCTAATTGATGATTTCTAATCGAGCCTTGTCACTTTGTTGATATCGTGCACCCGGTCATAATTGACCCCATCGTTCGTTCTTGCGAACAAGGCACCCATTGAATTCCATTAACCTCCAATCAATGATTAGGGCCATAGGTCACCTAATCGGTCCTTCCTAATTACCATAGACAAGTGATACTATGCGGTCCTCAATGACCATAATCGTCTAATCACACAATTAGACCATCCAAATATTTGTCAATTAGGCTCACTGACCTCTTAATCGATGATCATGTCGCCTCGTCTCTGAAAGTATATACTCAGCCATACTTGGCCCTATTCATCAAAACACTTATGCCATCCGACTAATTCATCAAACTTATTCAATCATTTCTAATAAATCTACTAAAGTAATAACACACCTAATAAAGGGTTAAAGCCCACTCACTTGATTTTTCTCGCAAGCTGGCGATCCACGGCGACGCGATCCATGCACTTCCTATCGCGCCTGGGCTTAGTGTGACTTTCCAATATTCGATCCGACACCACGGGAGGGACGGTCTAGCTTCGCAGCAACTTTGGCATGTCTCCAGCAAGCTCCGGCGAAACTCCGGCGAGCTTCCGGTAGCCCTCTGGTGAGGCTCCAGCAGAGGTTCCAGCGACTCCTCTTGGCTCCAAGAGATGGGCTAAGGCTGTGGATGACGAAAGCAAGTGAAGAAATGGGCCCGAATGCTCAAGAGGCCCACGAACAAACCCCGTTTGGTCTTCAGGGTCGCAAACCAGGTCGAGTGAGGGCCAGTCGAGTCGCGGCTCAATTCGTTCTCCCTGGGCCAAATCTACACCGACGAGTGGCTGGACAATGAAGAAGACTCCTCCACGAGTCGATTGACTCTGGTGGCAAGGGGTAAGCTGGCCGAATGAGGAAGAAATGACTCGTCGACCACGAAGGGTCGCGACTAGGGTTCTGAAGAGGGCATCCGGACATCAGGGTTGATTTCTCTCAAATGGCTTGGTGTCAACGGCCACAGCTAGTAGATTTAGGCTCCTAGGACTCTAAGCTTTCGATTGGTACCACTGGTGGTGGCTAGGTCTCGCCAAAGGAGGCATAGCGGCCTCAAGAAGTTGACGACAGCAAGGAAGGAACTCACCAAGCTTTGTGGATTGTCCGGCGACTTCTGGTCGAAACCAGCTAGAACGATGGCCATCATAGGGCCAAAGGAGTTCCTAGGGATGCGTCGAAGGCGGCAACTTGGCCTAGGTGTGGCCAAAACGGCCCAACTCCTCCGACAAAGGGAAAATATGGAACTTGGATGAATAGTAACCATGTGGATCCTTTTCAGGGGTTACCGACGACGATTGGGGCAGAGATGGTGGCGATGGTAGGCTAGGTTTGAAAGCCGATGTCTCAAGCTTTCTAATGCCACTAACGGCAAGCAGAACGTAAGCCGGAGGAGGAATAATGGGCATCGTGAAGGGAAGCTCTCCCTCGAGTGAGTGAGCATGGGGGCAGCTCGAGAGGGGGAGGAAATGGGCGTTGTCGGGTAGTTGAAATAAGAGTTTTCGAAGAGAAGTTCCTCTCGAACGAAATCCAAAAATCATGTCTCTCTAAATTCTCTCTTTCTTCTTCGTAGCATGGTAAAAACCTCTAGGAACTCCAGCTTCCTTCATTCGCACTACGCACAGGGTTAGCGATTCTGTAACGTCCTCCTCAACCCCACCACCAACAACATTGTCCGCTTTGGCCCTACCGCACTGGCGCGGACACACCGTTATCCCAGCTACGGCCTCGACCTCACGGCTTTGTTCTTCTCGGTCTATCTGAGAAAACGCGTTGTTGATGGATAAGGGTAGACCTCTCTACATAAGCCCTTCCAAGACTTCCTCCCTAGACGATGTGGGATAGGGATGTCACAGATTATGTGTCTTTTAATTTAGGCAAGCTGTTCATTTCCTAAAAGATAGTCCTTTAGAGGCTTGACACGGTTGCTCACCAGTGCGGGATAGCATACCTAGAGCCTTTTAGCTTGCTTGCTTTAATTGGTATCAGAGCCAAAGCCTTGTGCTTAGTCAATGATTGATTCCGTGTGCCTAGTAGGTGTTCCTAGTTGGAATTATCCAATGCGAAAAAGAAGAATTCTTTCAGCATGACTAATCCTCCACTTATTCTTGATGCCCCTATTTCTCTTCAGTCTTCATCTTCTTCTTCGTCTGAGTTTCGAGTTTCAAATGCTTCTAAGATTGATTTCCTTTATGAAGTGACGGAATACACAATTCCTATAATGTCTTCGAACAAATCCGAAGAACGTAGCGGAAACAATAACAATGAACACCCAAAACTTGCATCACTGATCTAGATACGATCACGACTCACGAATCGTACCTGTAGTCTATGGAAGATCAGTCGCTCAAGACGATTGCCCGACGAAGCGCGAAGCCAAGAACGTCGTTCGTTCTTCGAGAGAGAGAGAGAGAAATTCGTGGAGGGAATCACAATGGTAGTTTACAAATCTTCTACAAAAAGAAGATTTAAACCACTTGGGTTATGGGCCGGGTTCGGCCCATCTTGGGCGGCCCACTCATAATAAAAACCCAACAATCTCCCACTCGCCCACAATGGGCTGAACGCTTCATTAACATCTCGTCGACTTTCATATTGACAGATAATCCGTGCGACCAGCATACTCTGAGAGCTCTAATTTGCTATACATCCGTTGGGAGTGTACAGCCGCTCAGAAATTCGGGCTTAGAGTAGACGTAGTATGCAGTACCCTAGATCAAAGGCAACCGCATTTGCATTGCTCTCTCACGATCTCTTATCAATGTTGTATTGTATTCACAATTATGATTAACTCATCAATCATAACTGACCGGTCTGTGAACACAATCTCTTTAATGCGACACTAAGTTGATCTTCCTCTTTCCCAAACCTTTTAATCCCAATCCAACTCGCTTTTCTAGAGATGTCCCATTAGATCGTATCACACATCGAACATGAATCTTGAGAATGGGTTAGAGTCTTAAGGGGACTAGTTGAGGAATGTTTTCCATTAGAGTCTCACACGACATAAGAAGTTGAGATCTAAACTTCTGCCATCTCTTTTTGGTCGACTATGCATACGTCATATGAAAACGTATTACGGTATTCTCTCCTTTCCCATGGAGCGTATGTCTTTCCTTATAATACTGTACAGATGATATTTTAGATATACACAATATCTAAAATTGAGTTCACTTACTACTCTTTCAAAACTTCCATCTGAACTTACATCTGGCATAAAAGACAGATAAAGTGAACCACGTGGTCAATGTCACTTTCGGTCACAAATGAAATGTGACCTCATCTTAACCCTTTTGTTAAGGCGACAATCTGGTTTAAGCTTGGGCTCTCATTTATCACTCAGATAACAAGCTTAAACTGTCTCATCTCTATTCAACGTATTTAAATAAAGGCGATCACCCGTGTGAGTAGGTCGATCTCATCTGTCCGACATACTTTCTTTAACACACAAAGTATTAACTTAACACACAAAGTGTTAACTTGCATAAACATCGTACCAATCACATTGAGATTAGTAATGAAGACAACATTCTCATTCATTGTGAATATTTTGGGAAATACATAACTCAGTACATCAGCCTTTACGCAGACCTAGATACATGACCACTAAAAACATCTCTAGTCGTCGGCTTTGTCAATGGATCCGCAACCATTCTATGCGTAGAAATGTACTGTACATTCACAATCCCTTATGCTACCATATCTTTAACAAAATTATATTTGATATTTATGTGTTTGGTTTTTTCATGATACTTGGGATCCTTTAAGTAGGAGATCGCTGCTTGGTTATCACAATGTACCAACAATGGCTTTGCAGCTCTCTTACTAACTCCTAGATGATCCAAAAATCTCCTCAACCAAACACCCTCTTGTACTGTTGCCGATAAAGCCACGAACTCTGCCTCCATCGTGGATTGAGCTACGCATGTCTGTTTCTTACTGCTCCATGATATGGCGCCATTGTTCAGTAAGAATGCGTATCCAGAGGTAGACATTCTTGCATCCAAGTCTCCTCCCCAATCAGCATCACTATAGCCCTCAAGGTGCAAATCTCTTCCTTGATAGCACAGTGAGTAGTCCACAGTACCTTTTAGATATCGGAGAATCCTCTTGACGGCGATCCAATGTGCTTGACCTGGATTGGATTGGTATCTACTAAGCATTCCAACCGCATGACAAATGTCGGGCCTTGTACACGTCATAGCGTACATCAAACTTCCGACAGCAGGTCTGTATGGAACCTTCATCATTCTTTCCATCTCTTCAGAAGTCTTAGGACAAAGCCACTTGCTCAATTCAACGCCTTTTGCAATAGGAGTGTCTATGGGTTTGCAATCTTGCATGTGGAATCGTTCAAGAACTTTCTTTATGTAAGTCTCTTGCGAAAGAGACAACAATCTCTTCGAACGATCTCTTGAAATCTTAACTCCAAGGATGTACGCAGCTTCACCCATATCTTTCATCTCAAAGTTGGTGCTCAACCAATCTTTGACCGTTTTAATAAACTCCAAATTGCTTCCGACAAGTAGTATATCATCAACATATAATGATATGATCACAAATTGATCATTGGATCTCTTGATATATACGCAATGATCCTCATCTATCATTGAAAAATCATATGCCATGATGGCATTATGAAACCGTATATACTACTGTCTCGATGACTGCTTAAGGCCATATATTGATCTCAAAAGTCGACATACTTTTTGTTCTTGACCTTTTGATATGAAACTAATAGGTTGTTTCATATAAATTTCTTCTTTCAATTCTCCATTGAGAAAAGCAGTCTTTACATCCATCTGATGTAATTCGAGATCCATACTTGCCACTATCGCTAATATAAGGCGAATAGAGGTAAATCTCACTACAGGGGAAAAGGTCTCGTCGTAATCTATTCCTTCCTGTTGAGTAAACCCTTTTGCCACAAGACGAGCCTTATACCTCTCAATTAAGCCATCAGCTGTTCGTTTTATCTTGAGAACCCATTTGTTCTCAACAGCCTTTCGTCCTTTAGGGAGATCAACCAATTCCCACACTTGGTTTGATCTCATAGACTTCATCTCCTCTTCCATCGCTTTTATCCATTCATCCTTGTCAGGGCCATTTAGAGCCTCATTTACATTCCTTGGCTCTATTTCATCTTGTGGAGCAACCATGAAAACTTCTCCCTCAACGTCAAAACGTCGACGGGGAACTCTCCGACGACTCGTTCGTCTTATTGGGGGCGAATCCCTCAATGTCGTTTTGCTCCCACTCGGATCAAATGACAGTGGCACTGTCATATCAAGTGGTTCTATCTGAGACTGTTCGGGAATTAATTCCCTTCTGCTCATTTCACTCCCACTTGAAATAGTACCTATGTTTCTGTCATCAATATCCAAGGTCTCAAATAGGGAAACATTTTCACCTATTTCACCCTTTTTAGGAAAATCATTCTCTAAGAATGTGACGTCCCTTGATTCGATCTCAGTTACACTCCCACTTTCTTGCTCGCCTATAAACACATATCCTTTTGAGTGCTCTGAGTATCTTATAAAGATACACTTCTTTCCTCTATGACCCAACTTGCCATATTTATGAGATGGCTCGTGAATATAAGCGGCACAACCCCATGGTTTCGTAAAACCTAAGTTGGGTTTCCGTCCTGTCCATAACTCATATGGAGTGGAAGCAACTGATTTTGAAGGCACTCGGTTAAGTATAAAGGCAGCAGTCAACAAAGCATCACCCCAAAAGGTGATCGGGAGTTTAGCCTGTGCCATCATAGACCTAACCATCTCTAAAAGGGTTATGTTTCTCCTTTCTGCAACACTGTTCTATTGCGGAGTATAGGGAATAGACGACTGTCTATCTATCCCTTTTTCATCACAGAACTTTCTGAACTCATCATATAAGTATTCTCGTCCTCGATCGGATCTTAAGGCCTTCACCTTCTTGTCTAATTGATTTTCTACCAAATTCAAGAATTTCACGAAGCAACCAAAAGCTTCGGACTTATGGGCAATCAAATAGACATATCCAAATCGGGTATAGTTATCTATAAATGTGATGAAATAAATAGCCACATGCCTTGCCCTAACATTCATAGGACCACAGACATCTGAATGGATTAATTGCAATGGAAGTTCAGCTCTAATTCTTTTCCAAATGGCTTACGTGTTGTTTTTCCAGACAGGCAATGCTCACAAACAGGCAAATCGACATTTTCAATATTGCCTAATAAGCCTTCTTTGGCTAATCTGTTCATTCTTTGCTGGCCAATGTGACCAAGTCTAGCATGCCACACATTCACATTGTCAATACTAGAGTTAGGGGACGTGAATAAGGAATAACACACATCCACACTATGATGTTCAACATCCAAAACGATAAAGCCATCGAGAAAATATCCAGAGCCATACATGTTTGTTCCTAAGAACAAATCCACACCTCGATCATGAAAATTCACACTAAAAAACCAAGTTTAACCAAAACCAACACAAAAACCAAATTCCGACGTATCTCAGGAGCGTATAATACATCATGTAGAAACAAAATGCGACCACCACGCATTTGTAGCTGACAGGTGCCAATCCCTTTTACCTCAGCTCTAGAGTTATTTCCTACATATATGTACTTCGCTCCATGTGGGAGTCGTCGGAACTCCACGAAGGCCCCTCTTTCCTTCGCTACATGGTCCGTGGCTCCCGAATCTACAGTCCACAAAGGATGAGATTCAGACAGAAAGACAGAACTAGATACATAAGTGACACTTTCACATGCATCAAGGGTTACCTTCTTGGGCTCTGCGCAGTCGCGAGCAAAGTGACCCTTCTTTCCACAGTTGAAACACTTCACCCTTGAAATGTTCAGCTTCTTCTTGGGACGCTTCCCATCTTTCTGTTGGTCCTCTCTCAGTTTCTTCTCTGACGGATTTGTCTTCTTCCTCGGCCACCCTCTGAACCCACCTTGACGCTTGCGCTTGAAACCCGAAGCTCCCACTGAGCTTGATCCAGCATAGTAAATATCGGATTCGGGTTTGGCTGCCAAGAGGCGGTCCTCTTCCAGCTCTAGATGGCGCATAGCAACCTCAAAAGTCTTGATGCTCTCGTTATTGGTCAGGTGCACCTTCATGTGCTCTAGGCTTCGAGGAAGCGAACGAATTACTGCCTGCACTTGCTGCTCGTCAGTCAGGACGTGGCTTGCATCTTTCAGCTCACATAACATATTGGCCATTCGCCTCAGATTCTGCCTTATGGACAGACCATGTGACATCTTGTACGAGTCGAATCGTACAGTGAGTTGGCTGAGTCTGGTGACCGATGTCTGACCAAACCTCTGTGCCAATGCACTCCACACGTCCTTAGCGTTGTCAAAACGCCCAAATTCTCGCATCAGATCATTCTCCATGCTACTTAACAGCGTGATGCGAGCCGTGGAATTCTTCTTTTTCCAAGCAGCAAAGGCATCTTTATCCCTTTTATGTTGGGCAGTATTGCCATCCTCTGGTTCTTGCATGATCAGGTTTAAAGCCTCTAAGACTTCCTGCTCTTCCAGCACATATTGGATTTTTATCTTCCAAATCTCAAAATTATCGCCGTTTAATTTTTCTCCCTTGTTCAATTCAGCAACTATGTTCTTTGATGCTGAAGCCATTATCTGAACACGAAGTTCAGTAAACACATTAGCACAAGTTTTTTTTTATTGTCTTCGTTTATGCAATTATCTCACACTAGTTAACTATATTAGTAACAATTTCACTTTAGGTTTAGAACTCGAAAGGACACTTTTGTATCCAATCATCATTACAAAATCCTAACTTGAAATCATCACTAATATAATCATCTAGGCAAGATTTCCAGTTCTATCTAGCTACTTATAACTAGGAGAACATACCACATAATTGTGTCATAACACAATTTAAAACATCCATAAAAGGCATAATATATAAAAGAAACTATATTCACAATAATGCCAAGATAACAGAAATTTTGTCCTTGAACAACAATAAAAAAATTTCCAACTAGAAAGGGAAAGGAAATAATTAATAAACAATATCAACTGTGCAAACCAAATCATCCAAGGCGGGTCAACCTAAAGAGAACAGGAAATGAATTCTTAAGCCGAGTATAATCATAAAACGGACACGAAGAAACCCTCTTTGGGTAAGGTCCACGCCGTGTGGACTTAGTGCAAAGAGTCTTATCCTCTTGCTTCTGATACTCATTCAGAAAATAAATGACCAGCGTTTCATATTTGTCTTCAGTAGTGTCCCAGACCTCCTCCTTGACTTTATGAAGGACCTTCCTCCACACAGGTGGAAGTTTAGAACGAAGCACCGTTGCCTTCTTATCTTCCTCAACCATTGACCGATCACCTTTCCAGATGACCCCTCGAATCAACCCATTGATCTTAATTATATAGTCCACCATTGTACCTTTTCTCCAGCGAGCTTTCTTAAGCTTGTCTTTATGCTCTTGCAAGATCTTTTCTTGCATTGGAGTGCGTACAACATGGGGTGAATTCATTATCAGAGGCATCGTTCCTGTAACACATGCAGAAAAGATTAGGGATTCACAAATCCACATATCTATAGCTCTCATGATCACTAGTTGACCAAAGGATTACACAAATTCATAAAACAATCAAATATGACACACAGTCAATCAATGGATTACACAAATCCAAAGTTCCAAAAAAAAGAAAATTTTTTTGGTCAACGGTCAACGGGTCAAACGGGTCAGCAGACCGGGTCGAGCGGGCCGCGCGCGCCCTTGGCCCGCGGGCCATGGGCCGCGTGCGACGGCCCACTCGGCCGGCCCTACTTCTCCCTTTTTTTCTTTTTTTTTTATTTCTTTTATTTGGCCCACGAATTGGGCCTAACTACCAGCCCACGTCCGCACGTCCAGCCCATCCGCACGTCCAGCCCACGTCGCCCACATCTAGCCCACGTCCGCAAAAATCGGCCCATTTTCGCGCAAATAAAAACTGCCCATTGGCAGTTCGCCGGCGACGGCGGCGAGGCCATTCCGGCAGCCTTCCCGGCCTCCGTTCGGGGTGTGCGACCACTCAAAACGCTCGTCTCTTCGAGTACTACGCAATCATGCAATAAAAATCCAATTTTTCTGAACCAAAAACTCCAGAAAAGGCCTAGAACCTACTGACCTCTCCTAAACATGCCTTAATCAGAAAAATTCCTTCTAAAACAACATGCATATACAATGAAACGAGTATAATCATCAGGAATACAAGTAATTTAGGCTCTGATACCAATGACGGAATACACAATTCCTATAATGTCTTCGAACAAATCCGAAGAACGCAGCGGAAACAATAACAATGAACACCCAAAACTTGCATCACTGATCTAGATACGATCACGACTCACGAATCGTACCTGTAGTCCACGGAAGATCGGTCGCTCAAGACGATTGCCCAACGAAGCGCGAAGCCAAGAACGTCGTTCGTTCTTCGAGAGAGAGAGAGAAATTCGTGGAGGGAATCACAATGGTAGTTTACAAATCTTCTACAAAAAGAAGATTTAAACCACTTGGGTTATGGGCCGGGTTCGGCCCATCTGGGGCGGCCCACTCATAACAAAAACCCAACATGAAGTCACCCAGACAAAGGAAACCAAAATTTCTGAAACTCAGCTTCCTCTCATGAATCCTTACTCTGCCTTTGCCAAGCTATCTTCTTCATTCTCTCCAATCCGCTCCATCAAATAACTTATATATCATACACCATCCCAGGTCAAAAGAATATAATCAATAATTTATCCCCAATTTTTTGTATACTTCTATATCTTTTATTTTTGCTTCACCATCAACGTCACAAACATTGTGTATCTCATCCATAGGTTCTATATTATAAGCATAATCAATAATATCCAACATAAGCAATAAAGTCATTATCATAGGAATGCACAAATTGAAATCAATATTCGCTTGTCCATCACTAAATGTTCCTGAACAATCATCAAGCACTCATGCAGTAGGCTCAGTATGTGCTTGTATATAGGATTTCACATTGCATGAATGTGCAAATCTAGGTATAGCCTAGCATCGGATTTAAAACAATTTATTGATAGAAATAGGAGAAAATAAAAAAATAGAATGATTTATTCATAGGAAGCAAATAACTCGAGGGATTCCTAGGGAGAGGAACTTCCCTAATCAAACTGCATTGTTTTAACAAAATAATAGTAATAATGACACAACACAATTGATTTCTTTCTTGTGAAGGAAAAAAATTCATCACAAAATAGTGACGGATTTTAATTTCCGTCGCATGTCCATCACTAAATGTTCCCAAACAATCATCAAGCACTCAAGCAGTAGGCTCGGTATGTGCGTATATATAAAATTTCACATTGCATGAATGCACATGTCTAGGTATTGCCTAGCATCATATTTAAAGCAGTTTATTTATAGAAATAGGAGAAAATAAAAAATAGGAGGATTTATTCATAGGAAGCAAATAATTTGAGGGATTCCCAGGGAGAGGAACTTCCCTAACCCTACTCAACTGTTTTCACAAAATAATAGTAATAATGTGACGAGACAATTGTTTTTTGTGAAGGAAAAAAAATTCGTTGTAAAATAGTGACGAATTTTAATTTCCGTCGCATGTTTATCGCTAAATGTTCCTGAGGAATCATCAAGCATTTATGCAGTAGGCTCAGTATATGCCTATACATAGGATTTCACATTGCATGAATGTGCAAGTCGTATTACTTAGCATCGGATTTAAAGCAATTTATTTGTAGAAATAGGAGAAACAAAATTGAAGGAATTATTCATAGGAATCAAATGATTTGAGGGATTCTTACGGAGAGGAATTTCCCTTGTCAAACTACATTGTTTTAGCAAAATAATAGTAATAATGTGAGACAATTGATTTCTTTTTGTAAAGGAAAAAAATTCGTTGCAAATTAATGACAGATTTTAATTTCTGTCTCAAAATTTTGCGAAGGAAAAAACATTTGTCGCAAAACCCATCGCAAATTAGCGGCAGGTTTCTTCTTCTGTCATTAATTTAGTACGAAACAAATTTTAGTCGCAAAATTTTTTTTAGGTGAAAAAATTCATCTCAAAAGATGTCGCTAATTTGCTGCAAAAAAAAAACTACAAAAATCCGTCACCAATGGAAACTTTCCGTCACTGGCTAATTTGCTATGGAAAACATTTCCGTGGCAAATTTTTGTGAGGGAAAATAATACGTCGCTAATATACTAGGGCAATTTTCCTTCTGTCACTAATTTGCTATGGAAAAATTTTCTGTGGCAAAATTTTGTGAGGGAAATAATTCGTCGCAAAATATGTTGCAAATTAGCAAAGGATTTCTCCTTCCGCCGTGAATTTTCTAGGGAGAAAAATTCCGTTGCAAAATTTTATGAGGGAAAAAAATTCGTCGCAAAATGCATCGCTACTTTGCTACTGATTAATCATTATGTCGCTGATTTGTTACGGTAAGAACTTTCGTCGCAAAATCCGTAGCTAATTTGCTACCGATTTTTCTATTCGTCGCTAATTTGGCAACGAATATTTTTTCATCGCTAATTAATGACCGGCTTGAGACAAATTCGTTTCATCACTAATCGTCTTGAGACGAGGGAGGCGAGAGACGAGAGATAGGGAAACTCAGGAGGAGCAACGGTAGTGCTCGGGCTCGCGGCCAAGGAGAAAAGAGGGCTCACGAGTAAGTGAAATTTGCTTAGAATTATGAGGGAGGAGAGAAACAAACGAGCGAAATCAGATTTTGAAGGAGGGAAACGCGCGATAACAAGAGATTTTTCCTGGAACAAGTGCATTCATAATAAATGTTACTATATGGGAGCAAAAAAAATCACTTGGAATTTTCAAATCTCGACAAGACTCTACTGCAAGACTTTTGCGTGGAAGATATCATGAGAATTGTTGAAGATAACATATTGCAATGCATGTTGACCCATTGTTAGTTGAAAATGAAAACTTAAAAATAACGAAAGGAAGATGGCAATCGAAATGAATTCCATTAAATGAGATTCTTACATATCAATTAGCAAATTTCAAATATAAAAGATCTTGTTCATGCCTATCACAACAAGGTAAATAAATGAGATTATTACATGTAAATTAGCTAATTTCAAATTTAAATAGTAGAGCTTCCCCTTTTTTAAACCTCCTCGAAAGTTATTTGTCTATTTATCTATTAATTTGCATTTAAATATATCAAAATGAGTCATTTTTTCCAAGTAAATAATTAAGTGAGAACGAGTGCAATTAAGTTTCATTTGTTGCATAAAAAATAAATAATTCAAAACATATTTTTCTGGAAAATGATTGTTTATATTATTTGATATAATGAGATAATAAAAAATATTTCATTATTAAAATTTCCCCCTTTTTTGTACACTTTTATATTTTCTGTTTTCTCTTCACCATCAACGTCATCAACGTTCTGTATCTCATCCCTAGATTCTACATTACAAGCATAATCAATAATATACAACATAAGCAATAAAGCCATTTTCATAGGGATGCACAAATCGAAAATCACTCATGCAATAGGCTCAGTATGTCCTCGAACAATCATCAAGAGCTCATGCAATAGGTTCAGTATGTGCCGATATATAGGATTTCCCATTGCATGAATGTGCAAGTCTAGGTATTGCCTAGCATTGAAATTAAAGCAATTTATTTACATAAATAAGAGAAAGATATTGAAGGATTTATTCATAGGAAGCAAATAATTGGAGGGATTCCTAGGGAGAACTTCCCTAATCAAAATCAAAATAATAGTAATAATGACACGAGACAATTGATTTTTTTTTTGTGACGGAAAAAACATTTGTCATAAAACCCATCGCAAATTAGTGAGGAAAAAGAATTTGTTGCAAAAATCGTCGCTAATTTACTACGGATTGATCATTTTGCAGCTAATTTGTTACGGAAAAAACTTCAGATGCAAAAGTTTGGACGGAATAAATTTCATCACAAAATCCAACACTAATTTGCTATGGATTTTTCCTTCTGTCACTATTTTGGCGATGAATATTTTTTCTTCCCTAATTCGCGACAGATTTTTTTCTGTCACTAATTAGCGACGGATTTTGTGACGGGGAAGGCATGAGACAAGGGAGAGGGAAACTTGGGAGGAGCTTGGGCTCGCGAGAGAGGGATTTTGCGACATATTATTTTTTGCAATGGATTTTTTTTTCTGTCACTAAAGCAATTCATTTAAATAAATGGGAGAAAAATAAAAATATAGAACTATTTATTCCTAGGAAGCAAATAATTGGAGGGATTCCCGAGGAGAGAAACTTCCCTAATCAAACTGGATTGTTTTATCAAAACAATTGTAATAATGTCATAAGACAATTGATTTTTTTTTTCTGAGGAAAACAATTCGTCGCAAATTAGTGACGGAAAAACATTTTTCACAAAACCCATCGCCAATTAGGGGCAGATTTCTTCTTCCGTTGCTAATTTGCTATGGAACAAATTTCAGTCACAAAAAATTATTTCAGGGAAAAAATTCGTCACTAGTTAGCTACGGAAAAAATTTATTCGTCGCAAAATGCGTAGCACATTAGCGACTGATTTTCCCTTTCATTTCTAATTTGATATGGAAAACATTTTACAAAATCTATTGCTAGTTTGCTAAGAATTTTTCCTTATCGCAAAAGTTATGGTGGAAATAACTTCGTCGCAAAAATAGTCCCTAATTTTTCCATGGAAATTTTCCATCCCTAGCTAATTTGCTATGGAAAGCCTTTTCGTGGCAAATTTTTGTGAGGGAAAAAATTTCGTCACAAATTTCGTCACAAATTTGCTATGGAAATACCGTAGCAAAATTTTGTGACGGACAAGTGTTCGTTGCAAAATTCGTCGCTAATTTGCTACGAATTAATCATTTTGTTGTTAATTTGTTACGAAAAAAGCTTCGATCACAAAATTTTGGATGGAATAAATTTTGTCGCAAAATCCGTCGCTAATTTGATACGGATTTTTCCTTCCATCACTATTTTGGCGACCAATATTTTTTTTCACTAATTAGCGATGGATTATTTTTTTTCGTCGCTAATAAGCGACGGTAGTGCTCAGACCCGCACCAGAGGAGAAAAAAGGGCTCGCGAGGGAGGGATTTTGCGACGTATGATTTTTTTCATCTCTAATTAGCCATGTATTTTTTTTCCATGGCAAAATTTTGTGAAGGAAATAATTCGTCGGAAAATCCATAGCAAATTAGCGGCAGATTTTTCCTTCCACCCCAAATTTGGTACGGAAAAAATTCCGTCTCAAAATTTATGAGAGAAAAAAATTCGTCGCAAATTGTGTTGCTAATTTGCTAATGATTAATCCTTATGTTGTTGATTTGTTATGGTAAGAACTTCCATCACAAAATTTTGGATGGAAAAAATTTCATCGCAAAATCTATAGCTAATTTGCTATAGATTTTTACTTCCGTCGCTAATTCGGCGATGAATATTTTTTCTTCACTAATTAATGACCGTTTTGCTTTAAATTCGTCGGTAAATGTTCTGAAACAATCATCAAGCACTCATGCAGTATGTGCCTATATATGGGATTTCACATTGCATGAATGTGTAAGTCTAGGTATTGCTTAGCACCGGATTTAAAGCATTTTATTTATAGAAATAGGAGAAAATAAAAAAATAGAAGGATTTATCCATAGGAAGCAATTAATTGGAGGTATTCGTAGGGAGAGGAACTTCCCTAATCAAACTGCACTATTTTATCAAAATAATAGTACTAATGTCACGAGACAATTGATATTTTTTGGGAAGGAAAACAATTTGTCAGATACTAGTGACAGAAAAGAATTTTTGTCACAAAATTTTGTGACGGGAAAAACATTTGTCACAAAACCCATTGCAAATTAGTGATGGATTTCTTCTTCAGTCGCTAATTTGCTACGGGAAGAAATTTCCATCGTAAAATTTTTTGAGAAGAAAAATTCATTGCAAAATTCTTCACTAATTTGCTATGGATCTTTCCATCTGTCGTAAAATATATGAGGGAAATATCGTCGCAAAATTTATGACAGAAATAAGTTGGTCGCAAAGTCCGTCACTAATTTACTACGGAAAGCATTTTCGCGGAAAAAATTTGTGAGGGAAATAAGTTCGTCACAAAATCCGTAGCAAATCGACGATGGATTTGTCCTTCTAATTTGCTAAGGATTTCTATCGCTAATTTGTTATGGAAAAAACTTTCGTCACAAAATTTTGGATAGAAAAAATTTTGTTGCAAATATGTCGCTAATTTGCTATGGATTTTTCCTTCCATCGCTAATTTGGTGACAAATATTTTTTCTTCGCTAATTGGCAAGCGTTTTGTTATGAATTGTTTTCCATTTTTTTTGCAAAAGTTTTTTCAAAATTATTTTGCATTGTTTTTGCGACATCTCAAATTATTTTGTGATGCATTTTTTATTTTG
The DNA here is from genome assembly GCA_030064385.1 of Melaleuca quinquenervia. Taxonomy (NCBI): domain Eukaryota; kingdom Viridiplantae; phylum Streptophyta; class Magnoliopsida; order Myrtales; family Myrtaceae; genus Melaleuca; species Melaleuca quinquenervia. Next base: position 183,811 of record JAPVXF010000025.1, on the reverse strand, counting down.
CTAAAACAGTGCATTTTGCTTAAAAAATAGAAGGATTTATTCATAGGCAGCAAATAATTCGACGCATAATACGTCGCTAATTTTCTACGGAAAAAAATTTATTCGTCGCAAAATGTGCAGCACATTAGCAACTGATTTTTCCTTCTGTCTCTAATTTACTATGGATTTTTCCGTCTATCACAAATTTTATGAAGGAAATAAGTTCGTGGCAAAATCCGTCACTAATTTGCTACGGAAATTTTCCTTCAATGGCTAATTTACTATGGAAAACATTTCCATGGCAAATTTTTCTGAGGGAAATAAGTTCTTCGCAATGGATTTTTTTTTCTCTGCTGATTAGCGATGGATTTTACGACGGATTTTTTCGAAAAAAAATATTTTGCACTGTTTTGCGACATCTCAAATTATTTTGCTACAATTTGTTTTTATTTTGCTAAAAGAATACATTTTTCTAAAAAAATAGAAGGATTTAATCATAGTCAGTAAATAATTTGAGGGATTCCCAGGGAGAGGAACTTCCCTAATCAAACAGCACTGTTTAGGAAATAATAGTAATAATGTCACGAGGCAATTGATTTTTTTTAGTCATTAATTTGCAACGGATTTTATGACGAGGGAGGCGCGAGATGAGAGAGATGAAAACTTGGGAGGAGCGACGGTAGTGCTCGGGCTCCTGCCCGAGGAGACAAAGGGCTCGCGAGTGAGTGATATTTGCTTAGAATTAAGAGGCAGGAGGGAAACGAGCGAGTGAAATCAGATTTTGGAGGAGAGAGAGGGAACTTGAGGTGATTTGACTTCAAACAGGGAAAATGATGTAATTTGACTTCTGAAAGGGAAGTTGTTAGAAATGGCAAAAGATGGAGATGATTAATTGTTCGGTGCCATACTTGAACAGAGTGGAGGTAATAGGCTTTACATTAAGGTAATTGGGCTTGGGACCCGAGAAGGAAAAAAATAGAGGAAAATGAATTATAATAAATCAGCATCAAACCATGCATTGCTCGGAATAATCATAAATTTATGACCAAAAAATTATGAGATATAGAATGTCGAGAATTGGATCACAGGGTGGGTTTTGTGTGAGTGAAATTAATATCCGTGGATTCATTTTCCAAACTTTCATGAGTTGATTTGCTGAAAATATATAATCTAAAGTTAGGATAATGAATTTCCTAATCTAAAAAGGAGATATTATTTTCCTTTAACATGAGATTTTTCCCGGGACAAATATATTACTATATGGGAGGGGACAAATATATTACTATATGGGACGAAAAAAATCACTTGGAATTTGCAAATCTCGACAAGACTATACTGCAAGACTTTTGCATGGATGATATCATGAGAATTGTTGAAGATAACATAATGCAATGCATGTTGACCCGTTGTTAGTTGAAAATGAGAACTTCAAAAAAATAAGAAAGGAAGATGGCAATTAAAATGAATTCCATTAAATGAGATTCTTATATATCAATTAGCATGGTAAATAAATGAGATTATTACATATAAATTAGCTAATTTCAAATTTAAATAGTAGAGCTTCCCTTTTTTAAACATCCTTAAAAGTTTTCTGTCTATTTATCTATTAATTTGCATTTGAATATATCAAAATGAGTCCTTTTTTCCAAATAAATAATTAAGAGAGAACAAGTGCAATCAAGTTTCATTTGTTTCATAACAAAATAAATAATTCAAAAAATATTTTTCTTGAAAATGATAGTTTATATTTTTGTTATAATTAACTAATAAAAAATATTTTCATTATTAATTTATCCCTGATTTTTTGTACACTTCTATATCTTTTGTTTTTGCTTCACCATCAATGTGACCAATGTTATGTATCCCATTTCTAGATTCTATATTATAAGCATAACCAATAATATCCAACATAAGCAATAAAAGCCATTATCATAGGGATGCATAAATCGAAATCACTATTTGCATGTCCATCGCTAAATGTCACTGAACAATCATCAAGCACTCATGGTAGGCTTAGTATGTGCCTATATATAGGATTTCAAATTGCCTAAATGTGCAAATCCAAGTATTGCCTAGCATCGGATTTAAAGCAATTTATTTATAGCAATAGGAGAAAATAAAAAAATAGAAAGATTTATTCATAGGAAGCAAATAATTGGAGGGATTCCCAGAGAGGTGAACTTCCCTAATCAAACTGCATTGTTTTATCAAAATAACAGTAATAATGTCATGAGACAATTGATTTTTTTTTTTGTGAAGGAAAACAATTCGTCACAAATTAGTGTCGGGAAAAACATTTGTCGCAAAAGCCATCATAAATTAGTGATAGATTTCTTCTTCCGTCGCTAATTTGCTATGGAAGAAATTTCAATCACAAATTTGTTTGAGGGAAATAAGTTCGTTACAAAATCCATCACTAATTTACTACATAAATTTTCCTTCCTTGGCTAATTTACTATGGAAAACATTTCTGTGGCAAAATTTTGCAAGGGAAATAAGTTCTTCGCAAAATCCGTAGTAAATTAGCGACATATTTCTCCTTCTGTTGCTAATTTGCTATGGAAAATATTTCCATTGCAAAATTTTATGAGGAAAACAATTTTTTGCCAAATTCATCACTAATTTGCTAAGGATTTCTTTTGCTAATTTGTTACGAAAAAAATTTCATCACAAAATCTGTCACTAATTTGCTACGGATTTTTCCTTTCATCGCTAATTTGGCGATGGATAATTTTTCTTCGCTAATTAGCAACCGTTTTGTGACCAATTTGTTTTCCTTTTTTTATTGCTAATTAGCGAATATAGAGCTTGTGTTCACCTAGTTCATCCGTCATCAAAGAAGAAATGACTCTTTTTGAGCAAAGTGGATTAAAGAACCGACTTTGTTTGATTAGTGCTATACTAGTAAAAAATTGTTTTTGCTCTAACTCATGGTTGATTTGGCAACCCTTTTGTAATACCTTTGAATTCCCTAGTACTCCATTACCCCAACTTGCATTTTGTATTATGACATAGTAAACTCACTATAGTAATCAATAATAAAGACCTTTTGATAATATTTTGTGTTACATCTTGAACCTTGAGATCATGCACATCCCTCAGTGGTTGATTAAATTGTGACGTTCTCAGGACACATCACCAACCCAATGGATTGTGGATAGGTGGGAATGAATTAAACAATCCCCTGACGATCAAACATGAGATAGAAAACCAGGACAATCAATTTACACAACCCATATTAGGCTTGAAAGAGGCTGAAAAATCCTTGTACGTCATTGCTTGAGCTACTTGTTGACAGCTCCGTACCTTAGCTAGAGTAATGGATGTGGAAGGGGGTGTAAATGAAGAAGAAATTAAAGAAGAAGGATCTGAACGTATTCTCCCAAGAAGGGGGGGACAAGAAGCCCTCAAAGTCAACCCAAAATATCTAAAACACTTGAGTACATGCCCCATAAGTCTTCAACTCTTATCCAATAGCAATTTCCCTTCCCAATCTTCTCCAACAAGCCAAGAATAAAGGCTAATATACATCAGCCCCTCCTTCATACGAGTTTTGCACCCAACCCCCTCATGTGTCATTCAAATCTGCAACATTCTCGACCCAATGGAATTTTGCCCAAAGATGAGACAAGGTCCTACAAATAAATCACGACACACTTGAACATTCGATTCTTGAATCCGAATTCAATTTCATGGTTAAAATCAACTAGCAGTGATTCTTATATAGTCCAACTTTGTCAGGTCCCCGCCGCGCCTCGCCCTTAGGCCCGCGGGGTTCCCGATTTCTTTCTCTTCTGGCCAATTTGATTGCGACGTCCCAGGTAGGTCGCTGGCCCTTTCAAACATCAAAATCACAATGCTATGCGGAAGCGATATAGATATCAACACTTACAACCCTTCGAATCACACCTCAATATTTACAACCACCAGTTCAGGTACAATACACAATCAACTCTAAACAACCTCAATACAAGCCTAGGAGGGTTTCACAACTCGTATTACTTCTTCCCCTTTCGATCCCATCTCGATCTACTCTTGCTCGATCGGCTCCTCCTTTGGCTCCAGGCTTGGCTCCTGCAATGAACTTGTGGTGGGGTGAGATACGGGAATATCTCAGTGAGTGATCCCTAACCCAAAACTAGGCATACCACTGCCCTAGGGTCCCTATCGTTCGTTCCCACCATCAATGATCATCTCAATTTCCCTTCCATTGTTCGACTCTCGCCTAGAGTTCAACCGTTCTAACCCTTCCAAGAAAACCCAAAACTCTCCAGTTCTTTTCCTATGTTTTCTATCTATGAGTCAACCGGCTCGTGACCAGGACTTGGCACTAAGCCCAACAAACCAGTCAGTCACGATCCTCATACGTTGCACAATCAAATACATACATAAATAAATAACAATTCCTTTAAACAAGTAAATTACATAATTAAATAAGTAATAAGACCGTTCACAGCCAATCTATACCCTAACTCAACCCTTCCGGCTCATTGCCAATTTCAATTTCAATCGTTTCCCTCAATGTCACTTGACCATTGATTGGCTCATCGGCCACCCATTAATCCATTCCAACGCCAAATCCATGGCATAACTGGCTAATAGAATACCAACCTTAACCATTCGATTCTCCAATCAAGCCAATGCCAAGTCCATGGCACGCCATTTTGATTCACCATTCGCACAATTCAGTCGACCATTTGATTCATTCATAAAGAAATAAATTATAATTAAAATAATTAAGAACCATAAAATAAATAAATTGCGAATTAAATAATTAAAGAACGGTTATAAAATAAATAACAAATAAATAAATTGTGTGGTAATTAAATAATCAAGACCGTTCATAACCGATCTGTGACCCTAATCAAGCCTTCCCGACTCATGGTCAATTTCCACGTTCAATTACCCCAATTGATCTTTTGCCATTAGATCAGCTTATTGGCCGTCGCCAAATCCATGGCGTGTCATTATTGTTCGTTTTATCCGCCAAATCCATGGCACTATTCAAGCCATAATTAGGTCTCCCATTTACTCAGTCAACCCTCCAATCAATCAACGCCAAATCCATGGCGTCCTAAATCAAGCGACAATTGGCCTAAATCATCAATCGCCAAATCCATGGCACATTGTCATCCCGTCTATTAACCCGTTAAGTCGCCAAATCCATGGCACTATTCGATTTGCCGATCCCATGGTACCGTTTGATCGCCAAATTCCAAGGCACAACATATCGAACCATAGTCGGCTCAAGTCATCCCGTCAAGCGATCACTGGGGCCCATTGCCCTATTTTCTCGGCTAAAAGCCAAAACCAAAGTGTACCGGGGTCCACGACCTCCTCGGTCAACTTATGAAATCGAATCGGCTCAACGCAGTCCTGTCAACACCCAATTTAACCTCGTCGACTTCCAATTTGAATTAGGGTATATTTGTCTCATAATCGGCCTAATAAATATCAAAATAAATATAATAACAGCAATAAATCCTCAGTGGTTTCTCATCGTTGCTCTCGCAGCTCAGCTGCCACCGATAACGGTTTCGTTGACCAATGACCTTTGATTAGGCCCCTTGGGCATGTAATCGACCCATTTTGATGCCAAACCCTCGGCATTCTAATCCGAATTACAATCAGGCCTCCCATTTATTCAATCAATCCTCCGATCAAATTTATGTCAAATCCACGTCATATTAACCACCATCAGTCCAAATCATCCTTTTAACCCATCAAGGTACCCATTGGATCCCATCAACGTCCAATTGATCCAAATAATTCCTATTAACCTCAAAAATAGTGATTAGGGTCCCTTGGTCACCTAATCGGTCCCAAAACAACAATTTGGGCATTATGGCCACTTAATCGATCCACAATAGTAATTAGGGCACCACGGCCGCCTAATTGGTCCAACCATGTGACAATACTCTCCAATTACACATCCAAACCATTATTGGACCTCCCATTGTATTCCAACACCCAATCGATCCAGACGTCAAATCCACGGGACCTTAATTACTACTATCACTTGAACTAAATCATCCAATCAAGTATCTAGTCATCCAAACACGCAATCTAGCCACCCAACTATTTCATCGAGCTCATCCATTCATCCTTATAAGTCTACTAAAGCAATAGCACGCCTAATAGAGGGTTAAAGTCCACTCACTGTTTGGGTTCGCAAATCGAGGCGGGCTAGGTTCGGGAGTAGAGGTGAAGGGCGACGAGGCGGCTTCGAGTGCACGGCGATCGCGGGAACAGGACCAGCTGGCTGGTTGGGCTGGGTCGGGCCTGAATCGGGTCCGGGTCGAGTCCGAACCGGGTTCGGGTCGGGGGCCGGGTTCCCCGAACCAGCTGACCACCCGTCGCTTCGGCGCTCGTTTCTCCCTCCTCAGGCCGAATTGGAGCTTGAAACCGGTTGGGCTTTGAAGAGGACTCAGAGACGGTTCCAACGGTGGTGGTGGCGTCGTCAACGGAGAATGGAGTTGGGAGAAATCGGTCCTCGAAGATGGCGGTCGGACAGCAGGAATTTCGGGAAAAGGGAAGAAAGGATCGAGCCTCAATCCGTGAGTTCTTGACCGAATTAGTTGAAACCAAGCCTAGATCTAAGTTAAGGGGACACCTAGGAATCTATTGGTGCCAACAATTTTGAGTGGGTAAGGCCGGAGTGGCCGGAATTTCAGATCTAGGGTTCTAGGACTCGGTTTGGGGCAAATCCCGATCAAACCCAAAAATCGTCCAATCTAAGTGAAATTAATCCGAACAAAAGCCATAAATGAGTTCTAGGAACTCCCAGGGACAGATTACATGCAATGGTTTGAGCCCTAGGTGGAAGATTTGGAAGAAATCGCGAAGAAGGAGCTCGGTTCAGCTTACCGTGAACAGGGGGCGAGGCTGGCCGCGAAGCCTTCTTTCGGGGGCCTCAGGCGGCACTACGGTCGGAGGAAGATGCGTAAATTGATTGGGGCTCAAACTAGAAGTCGAGAGGAAGCCGTGAGAGCTGGAATCTTGCGAAACGAACCGCGGAGAAGAAAGTTATCGCGCGTTGCAGGTGGCTTCGCGAGCAGCCTGGGGAGCGAGGAGATCCAACGGTGGAGGGGAAGAACGGGGTCACCGTCGCATCCAACGGCCCTCCATCAACCGAGGCCTGCTCGGAGGGGACGCCTAGGGCTAGGGGCTGTCCTTGCCGGCGACTAGCTGGCTGTAGCTCGCCGATGGGACGGCCTACGCGCGCGTGTCTCCCACGTGCTCGCTAAAATGCCTAAAAGGCCGAAGAAGAAGAGAAGGGAAGGAGGGCTCCCGCGTGGGCCGGGCCGGGTTCGCGCTGGTCTGGGCCGGTTCGCGCGTGCCCCAGACCGGTCCGACTGGTCCGACCGGTCAACGGTTGACCAAAAAGTCAACTTTTTGGAAATTTTTCCAAAAATACCCCTAGGCCCAAAATTTACTCCTTTTGGGGCCAAAATGCAATTATCCAAAGTCGAGGGACCAAAATAAAATTTTCGAAAGTCCGAAATCGTCCGAAACAAATTTTTACGGTTTAATCCGAGGTATTCTCGGGGCCGACGGGCCACTAATTAAACCCATGAATTCACCCAAATTGACCTTGAGAAAGGGGATCAGGCACGAGACGTTACAAACTTATCGAGTAACGACTTCAGCCGATAGGTTGGTTAACTTGCTAGTGATTAGCCCCAAGAAAAAGGACCATAGGCACATTAACGAAAAGCCCATTTCATTTTATTGAATTGGGGTTGAAAATTAGGATGTCACATTTTGACTAAATGTATTAAACTCTAATGATAACATGTTGAGGACTTACACCAGTTGTCTCTTTCAACTTTTCTCCACGATATCAGTAAATGTTGAATGCCAACAAATATAAGTTGCACAACCAATAAAAAATAATCAAACTATTCGATCTATTGAAAGATAATATGAAATTGTTACTCGATGTAAGGATCTACCCATATAATAGAAAAAAAATGCACGATAGTTTACATTCAAGACAAAAATAAGTACAACTTCGAACATCAAGTAACCGATAATGGGTTAATGACTGAGAGCAGTGGCACAGATAGTGACTAGAGCAAGAAATTCGCCCCTCCTTTCCGACATGAATAGTTGTTAAGTGACAAGTACATCAATAGAAATATTGATGCCCTTTTTAATCACTCAGCAGTGGACCATTATCATAGACAAAAAGAAACACCACACAATCTTCTATACAACGACTGAAAGTTTCTTCTTAATATTTCCGTTCATTTACGTAACTTTTTGAAGTAGAACCATGACTAGTTATTTAAGATATTATATAGTATAATATTGTTTTGTATACCATTAAAAATTGTCTTCCCTATTTAAGTGGGCAAAAGAAAAAGAAGAGGACGAGAATGAGAAGAAGAAAGTGAAAAAAAAAATGAAGGTCTCCATATTAAATATAGCGACCCATCTTCATTCTTATTCCAAGATGTTTCCTTAAACCAAGTCAATAACCATCGCCCTATATAAACAATCAACTGTGTAAATTATAAAATACACAAGTATACATGCTGCCTAGTTCAAATTCACTTTTTTTAGGTCATACATTGAACGTGCTAATCGCGTGACCTTTCTCCGATTTTAATGTGCTAAGCGTGCGTCGGCCCACATCTCCTCTTCTAGAAAAAAAAAAAAGCCGTGAGTGGAGATTTAGATGAGGATGAACAAGAATCTAGTTTGAATTTGGCCAAAGAGGGACACGTCCCTTCAATGAGTTGGATTAAGAATAAGAGATTTGAAACAGGAAAAACAAAAACAAATTGGATGGATAAAGGAGAACAGTCATATTGGATTAAGAAGCTTTATTAATTCACGATTATCATTATATCATTCAAGATCATCATCGTCTCATGCTGGTCATTATCTTTTAATGCAGATAATCTGCCATTCGAGATGGGGGATTCTCAACTGAAGAGAATTCACTTCATATCATTGTACTCTCTTTCGGTCTCCTCATCTAACAGATCGAGAGATTCTCTCCTTATAACTCGCTCACTAAGAGATAAGGACGAGATTATAACACATCCGCAACAAACACTGCAACAGATATTTCGAGTCCTTCCGATTCTCTCTCACCAGATCTTCATAGCCGCCAATTCAAGCTTGGACCCAAGGTACTTGGTTGCCAGACCAAAGTTTTCTGCTGTCGCGCACCATCTCCATGCAAAGATGAAAGATCATCGTCCCGTCACAGCAACCTTTCGTGAAGTTTCTCTCTAGATTCTTTGGACAATCAGGAAATATGCAGGTGAGTATAGTCAATTTTTGCTTCGTCCCGGCTGAGCTCTGTATTTCGTCCATCTTGATTTTGTTTTGACGTTTCGTCACCATTGATCATGTTTTGGTACAGTGCGGGATGAGATGGCGGTGGCGATGAATATGGCCATCTCAAACTAGCAGCTCTGAAGGAAGAATCTTTTCACCTTCGTTTTGTGACCGGCATGCCCTCGCAGTTATTTGCTGAGGCAGAGGTCCAGGGAGACCAAGGAACAGCCATTCGAGTTGCTTTGATAGCGGACATGTATCAACAGCTCAAATGTGGAGACAAAGGCGACAAAAATAATTAGTCACTCTCATGTTATTACCTTGTAATCAAGCAATTCAACGTTGGAGGAGACTTATGAATGTGGTACTTGTAGTGAAGTTTCTGCTTCTTATGTGCTTTCTATAGTTGCCGAGAAGCATCCCCCACTTCTACCAAGTGACTACGTCTAGAGACTGGTTGGAATGGCGATGGGTGGACACAAGTGCACAAACATTTAACAGGAGATGGGATTGTCGCGATCCGAGATTTTCTTGGCCTTCTTTCCAAGGATCAATCAACACTAAGAAATGTAAAGTCTCACCTTTCAGTCTGTTATGTTTGGCTATTGTGACAACTGTAGTTACATATAAATCTTTGTTTTTCTTTACTTAGTTCTTGATGGATAATCTCAATTTCAGATCATGGGTGGTGGAATCTCTGATGTTACGTGGAAACATGCTTTGGAGCATACCTTGTCGTGTGTCTCCCACACCAAGCAGGATGTTGTACTATTGCGATGAGGGCTAATCCAATGACATTCTTTTCATCCGGAACCATGTGCTCAAAGGACTCGTCTGTAAGGGACAATTCCTAGATATGGGATCACTTTCCAGTGATTCAAAGGTTAGGCTTGACATTGCCTCCTATGTCAATTTATATCTGAATAAGATTGAATAGAGGATCGTTGAAGCTACAATGATTATTAAAATGTGGAATAAGAGATAAAATGGAGTACTTTGTTTGATGAGCTCTTTACATATAATACAGATAATTTAATTCCGTTCATATGAAACATAAGAAGTAACATTAGGTAAACAGTAATGGAATCTATGCAACTTTATTCTTACATATATGATACTCTTAGCTGGGATGCAAGTGAAGTGAGATTTCCTCAGAAGAAGAAAGCCTATGAATAAGGATTTCAAATTGAATTATTAAAACTCAGAAAAAAAAAATGAAGCCCATGTACATGGTCAATAACAACATGGTGATAAAAAATTGTGCATAACGGTTAGCATATTTCTCCAAATGGTGCCCCTTAGCTCCACAATTTCAGATCCAATCAGTCTTGATTTTGTTACATTCGCACCAAGCTTCTCCATGGCACGACCGTGACTTTACTTGGATTCTTCGCTTCGAGCACTTCGTGATCAGATTACTGCAACAAGATTAAAGTTCCTTACTTGACAATGCATCAAGGTACTTTCCCTTAGCCTAGATTTTATTTGCTCTTCATTACTATTTTTGATGTGTTTGTTGTGATTGGCTTTTATATTATGCTTTGAGTTGTAATGACTTTCTTAGTTGAATTGTTAGTTTACAGTCCAAGATCATGATAATAATTATAAAAAAGTTACTTGGACATTTAGTGGACAAAAACTTTAAAATGTTTAGTTAACAATCAATCAAGTTAGATAGTTAAAAGCAGTTGTTGAACAACAAGTGCGATTGAGTCCTCTAGTCTAGTACTCCACTCGCGTGAAGTGAGGTTGCCTCCTATGATACTTTAGTTCGCTTAAAGCTAATGGCAATAGGTTAATAGTTGTAACTTATCACGTAGAATTCTAATTATATAAGTATAATAAAATAAAATTCCAACATCGTGCAAGCTAAGGGATTGGAAAAATCTTAATCAATTGACGACTTTTACTCCGCAAACTCAATTAATTCTAAACTTGTCCCCTTGGATGGTGGACTGCTTCGGAGGATTGCGATGGTACAAATTAAGATGTTATCATCTTTGTAACGTGAATTTTTCTATAACAACAAGAATACATGTTCAAAATGATAAATGGTTGTTCATGCCTTGGATTTTGACAATGGCTCATCTTCGCAAACTTCTCAATTCATTACTTTCCCAAAAGTCCTTCCCACTTTATCAACCAAAAGTGACAAAATAATGCACTCGTAAACCACGAGTAAATCGAAAATTTAGATGGAAACTCTCCTTAATGCTTGACTAGAAGTCCTTCTAGAACATGTGCATGTAATGTATATGGTAATACACGACACACTTAATTGCACAGGCCTAACACAAGACAATTTATGCTAGGTCAAGGAAAAAAGACTGGCCAAACTACATAATAATGATATCCTTAAATGGGCCAAAAAAAATTGTGCCAACCACTTTAAAAGAACTATTCATTTAGAAAGGTATTGAACTTCCAGATAATTTCTTTTTTGCTTTTTACCTTTGAAAATTTATCATAACTATTTCTCTTTTTCCTCATTGACATGCATCATTCAATTCATATCATGCATAATTGCTTTAAAAAGCTAATAAAAGGAATCTATTTTTATCAAATAGGTTATAACTATTGTCCTAACTAACCTTCCAATTGCCTCCATCTAATCGCGGTCGATCCCATTATTCACTTACACTTGATCTATTTACCAAAAAACAGCCCCATCTCCTTTGGTGTTCACCCTTGTGTTTTCATCATTGTTGTGTAGATAAACATTTAGGTAATGCTTGCAACCATCGTGAAGAAGAATAAGGCCCTATCGATGGTGATCACCTCATACGACAATAATAAGAATGCAATTGGTAGCACTCCAATCATCACCTAATTCACTGCAATGCTGATTGCGTATCTTTAGGCACGCTACCTCTATGAGAAGATTTTTTAGTTTTAAACCCATATGGTTAGACCTATCCCGATGGAGAAGAATCCCATGTAGAACAACGAGGCGATGCATATGGCTACTACCTACATGAGCCTTGTGCTGCTCTATTCAATGATAGTGAGACATACTTCATGAGAGGCGAGTGAGAAGGTCATCCTGTCGAGGGTGCTCTATAGCAGCAGTTGTCGCTTGACCCGATCAAGGAGGAATATTATGATGAGGATGAATATTCTCTTATGAAGCTGAGTGCAATGGTCATGAGAAAGTTGTTTTTGGAGAAAATAATGTCATGCTTCTCAAAAATAAGAGAGTTGTAGAGGATGATATTGTCAATGCCAAAAGGTCTTTAGAAGAAGTGGATCCCAACGACGCATATGAGGATGTGTTGTCCGTCCTTCACATCCTCATCTACGTCATAGGAATCTACTTTTTTCAACAATCCTCTAACAGCGAAGCCATCATCCTCTATAGCATTCACATTTTTGGGCAAACCAGCATCCCTTGCGACCATTGCACATGGCTTCAAAAAAGACAATGCTAATCCTTGTCAACACCTTTCTCAACCAAGATGGGCAGTGGCTGTTATTGTAGACCTATTGGTGGGATGATCTTTCCCCTCGCCTCCCTTATAATATCTTCTCACCATCATCGACCATAGGCACAAGAAATTCATGTGAGTAATGAGTAATGGCCATGTGCATTGCCTTACTGTTGTCTTATGTGGCATTCTTCTCTATCAGGATAGGGTCACCACATGGGTGTACAAATTGGAGATCCTTCCATATAGGATTAGTATCGTTATGAATCTTGGTGCAATTGGAGTATTATCAATTGTTTTCTTATCAATATATAAGCCGATCACCATTGTATGCCTATATCTTGTTTGTGGCAATCGTGAGTGTCACATAAGAGTGTTTATATAAGATGATGCTAGAGACACAATGGTAGACACTTGAGGAGATAGGGTAACATTTTGGTAGACACCAAGTACATATCTATGGTGAGGGAGAGATGCAAAGGACTAATGGGGTCAACAACAATGTGATAAAGACAATGTCCAGAGGCAATTAGGCAAATGATAAGAAGGTAGGTGGTATGTAGCAAAATATGGAAGCCTTTATTATATTATTTAGAGTAATTTTACAAGATATGAACTGTTTTTTTTTTAAAGGTAAGTATTTGTATTGAACTTTTACCAATTTCATATATACATAAGAAGAGACCCGGTATCACAAAGCTAGTACTCATGATGACATTAGCCAATGTCATGTAAGAGTGGAAGGATGTCATGGTTCTGAAATGCATAAATAGAAAAGGGCCACTATAGGGCCATTGAATCTACTACTACACAACTAGATTGTACTAAACCTCTATTACATAAAAATGGACAAGTCTATACACCAGCTGCGTTTCATTCTCCTATTGCTAGGAGTATCGGTGATTTGCTGAAATGTGGAGATAAAGGTGGCAAAACCAATTAGTCACTCTTATGGTATTACCTTGTAAGCAAGCAATTCAACTTTGGAGGAGATTTATGAATGTGGTACTTGTAGTGAAGTTTCTACTTCTTATTCTTTCTATAGTTGCCGAGAAGCATCCCCCACTTCTACTAAGTGACTACGTCTAGAGACTGGTTGGAATAGTGATGGGTGGACATAACTGCACAAACATTCAACAGGAGCTGCGATTGTCGCGATCCGAGATTTTCTTGGCCTTCTTTCCAAGGATCAATCAACACTAAGAAATGTAAAGTCTCACCTTTCAGTCTGTTATGCTTGGCTACTGTGACGACAGTAATTACATATAAATATTTGTTTTTCTTTACTTAGTTCTTGATGAATAATCTCAATTTCAGATCATAGGTGGTGGAATATTTGATATTACGGGGAAACATAATTTGGAGCATACCTTGTCGTGGGACTCCCACACCAATCAGTATGGTATACTATTGCGATGAAGGCTAATCCAATGACATTCTTTTCATCCGGAACTATGTGCTCAAAGGACTCGTCTGTAAGGGACAATTCCCAGATATGGGATCACTTTGGTTAGGCTTGACATTGCCTCTTATGTCAAATTATATCCAAATAAGATTGAATAGAGGATCATTGAAGTTACAATGATTATTAAGATGCGGCATAACATATAATGGAGTACTTTGTTTTATGAGCTCTTTACATGTCACAGCCCGCTTTTGGCCCCACTTTCGAGGTCCAATTGAGCGAAATTACAAGTGTAATTAGGGGTTTGGCGACCCTGGCAGTGCCCTGGACTAAATTGTGAAAATTCGTCTCGGGTGATTCCGGACTTCCGGAAATTACGTTTTGGTCCCCCGACTTTTGGATAATTGCATTTTGGCGCCAAAAGAAGTAAAATTTGGGACTAGGGGCATTTTTGGAAGGATTTTAGAAATGTTGACTTTTGGTCAACGTTGACCGTTGACCGGTCAACGAACGGTCAATCCTCGCGTAGACCGGCCCAACCGCGGGTCGGACCGGTCCAACCGCGAACCAACTCGGTTCTTCTCTCTCTCTCTCTCTCTCTCTCTCTCTCTCTCTCTCTTTTCCATTATTTTCCCCACATGGTTGACTTTGACAAGACATCTCTCTTTCTCTCTCCTCTGGTTGGCGTGTAGCAGCACAAAAAGGACCGCCGGTCCCATCTCTCTCTCTCTCTCTCTCTCTCTCTCTCTCTCTCTCTCTCACTCTCTCTTTTTCTGCTTCTTCTTCGTTTCTGCTGCTCACGAGCCCTCCTTCTCAGGATGGTAACTTCCTTCTCCGACCTCCGTTTCGGCCGCCGTTGGTGTCGTTGGCTTCCTCGTGACATTTAGTTTCCATCCTGCTCAACCATCACCTCCGTCTCGGCCTAGATCTCCGCCGGGAGGCCCCGAAAGAAGCCTTCGCGGACAGCTCCGCCTCTGTTTTCCAGATTTGCTGCCGGAGCTTCAAGTCGCGAGATCTCCCAAACCTTCGATCTTTAGCTCTTGCCGTCGCTTCCAATGGATTCCTAGCCGGAGCAGCTGTTCGTGGTCGCCGCGCCTCCTCCGGTGAGACCCATCTCTCTCCACCACCTCCAAATGATAGCTAGGTGTCCTACGATCACAACGGCACCGGTCTTGGCCTCTGAAGTTACACCGTTTGGGAGAAATCGACCCCGAAGCGCTTCTACCTCCAAATGGAGCCAAAATTCCGACCAGCAACTTCAAGGAGTGATTACTCGCCGCTCCGGCCACCTCAGGCGACGCCACCACCACCAATGGACTCGTATGAGTTCCCTCTTCAAAGCCCAATAGGTCTCCTTCTCCAATTTTATGTCGTTTGCTCGTATTTGGTCCCGAACCGACTGGTGCTCCTTGGACCCGATTTTTGGGTAAGCTGGTCGCGCGACTCCAGCGTGTCACGGAGCCATTCCGCCGCCACCTACAGCCACCCATGAGCCGTTCAACCTTCCAAGACCACCAAGGAACGTCCCCGGCCGCCATCAAGGGTCGAGCCACCGCCCGATCGCCGGAAAACGGCTCCGACCAGCACTGTTTGTGCTTTAGGCGGGCTGTTTGGGCTTCGCCGGAGTTGTCCGAGCCCTCCTCTCGCCTCACCGCCTCACCCATGGGTCTTGGCCACTCACCCACAGCCAAGGGCTGCCTCGGGAGGCTCGCCGGAGCTTTGCCGAAGGTCCCGGAGGTGTCCAGAAGATGCTCCCGACCTCGTCCATCCCTCCCGTGGTGTCGGTTCGACGATTGGAAAGTTGCAGCAAGCCCGAGCGCGAACGGAAGTACAAGGATGGCATCGCCACAAATCGCTGATTCGCGAGAAAAAAATGCCAAGTGAGTGGACTTTAACCCTCTATTAGGCAGGCTATTGCTTTAGTAGACTTATAGGAGTGAATGGATGAGCTCGATGAAATAGTTGGGCGGCTGGATTGCGTGTTTGAATGATTTAGTTCCAATTGTGACTAGTATTTAAGGTCTCGTGGATTTGACGTTTAGATCGGTTGGGTGTTGGAACACAATTGGAGGCTTGATAATGGCTAGGATGTGTAATGGGAGAATATTGACACATGGTTGGACCAATTAGATGGCCGTAGTGCCCTAATTACTGTTTTGGATTGATTAAGTGGCCATGATGCCCAAATTGTTATTTTGGGACCGATTAGGTGACCATGGGACCCTAATCATTATTTTTGAGGTTAATAGGAATTATTGGGATCAATTGGACGTTGATGGGATTCAATGGGTACTTTGATGGTTTAAAAGGACGATTTGGCCAATTATGGCCGGGTATACAGTATTGGCATGGCTTGGTGAAAAAGGAGTTAATTAGATGGATAATATGTCATGGATTTGACATCGATTGATTGGAGGATCGATTGGGTAAATGGGAGGCCTAATTGTAACTCGGATTAGAATGCCGAGGGTTTGGCATTAAAATGGGTCGATTACGTGCCCAAGGGGCCTAATCAAAGGTCACCGGTCGACGAGACCGTTATTGGTGGCAGCTGAGCTACGAGAGCCACGAGGAGAAATTGGCAAGGATTATGGATATTGTTCTATTTATTTTGATGTTTATTAGGCCGATTATGAGACAAATTGCCCTAATTTAAATTGGAAGTCGATGAGATTAAATTAGGTGTCGACAGGATTGCGCTGAGCCGATTCGATTTCGCAAGTTGACCAAGGAGGTCGTGGACCTTGGTTCACTTTGATTTTGGCTTTTAGCCGAGGAAATAGGGCAATGGGCCCCAGTGATCGCTTGATGGGATGACTTGAGCCGACTATGGTTCGATATGTTGTGCCTTGGAATTTGGCGACTGAAGGATGCCATGGATTTGGCGAATCGAATAGTGCCATGGATTTGGCGACTTAACAACGTGCCATGGATTTGGCAGTTGACGATTTAGGCCAATTGTGGCTTGATATAGGACGCCATGGATTTGGCGGGTTGTACGAACCAATTCAATGGTAAGACGGCAACAGGGACTATTGATCATGGAAAACGATGACGAGCCAGAAAGGCTTATTAGGGTCTTAGGCCGGTCGTGGACGGCCTTAAGCTTTTAATTACGTAATTTATTTATTTAATAGTGCATTTATTTAGTTGTTCTGTAATTTATTTATTTATATATTTAATGTTATATGCTAGATGATTGTGACTGGTTTGTTGGGCTAAGTGCCAAGTCCTGGACACGAACCGGTTGACTCATAGATATAAAAATAGATGGTGGAAACTATAGAGTTTCAGGTTTAGTAAAAAAGGGTTAGAAACGGTTAAGCTCTAGACGAGAGTTGGACGATGGAAGTAACTGAGATGATCATTGAAGGGTGAGACACGATAGGGACCCTAGGGCAGTGGTATTCCTAGTTTTGGGTTAGGGATCACTCACTGAGATATCCCCGTATCTCACCTCACCACAGGTTCATTGCAGGAGCCAAGCCTGGAGCCAAAGGAGGAACTGATCTAGCAAGAGCGGATCGAGACAGGATTGATGGAGGAAGAAGTGATGCGAGTTGTGAACCCTCCCTAGGCATTGACCATGATTATTTATATTTGCACATGAACTAGTGTCTGTACAGATCGGTAAAGGCACATGATATTTTATGGTTTTATTCTGAAGGGTTGTAAGGATTAATTAACTATCTCACTTCCGTTGGAATTATGATTACGGTGTTTGGGAAAGGCCTGCGACTTTGCCTGGGATGTCGCGATAACTGATTGGCCATAAGAGAAAGAAATCGGGAACCGTCGCGTGCCCAAGGGCGGGGCGTGGCGGGGCCTGACATTACATATAATACATATAATTTTATTCCGTTGATATGAAACATGAGAAGTAACGTTAGGTAAACAGTAATGGAATCTATGCAACTTTCTTCTTACATATGACAACCTAGCTGGGATGCAAGTGAACGAGTCTTCCTTAGAAGAAGAAAGCCTATGATTAAGGATTTCAAATTGAATCAACAATACTCTAGGAAAAAAAAATTGAAGCCCATGTACATGGTCAATAACAACATGGTGACAAAAAGATTGTGCATAACGGTTAGCAAAATCACCACCATTAGATAGTCCTTGATTTGCATATTTCTCTAGTCGTGCCCTTTAGCTCCATGATTTCAGATCCAATGAATCTTGATTTTGTTACATTCGCCCCAAGCCTCTCCATGGCACGACCGTGAGTTTACTTGGATTCTTCGCTTCGAGCACTTCATGATTAGATTACTGCAACAAGATTAAAGGTAAGTTCTCTCTCATTCTCTGACATTCATTTTTCGATTCTTCAATGGCATTGATCGAGAAGCCTTACTGATTACTTTTCTGTTTTACTCTGTTCTCTTGTAGAGACTTCGAAGAGCTCAATTCCTGCTTGTTTCTTCCTAGACCTAGCCGATCACCAGGAATGATGGCCCTAGGACTTCAGATTCTTATTCTGATCATCCTTTGAAATCAGCATCTGCATCTCCAAGTACCTCTTTACTCTGCTCTTGAATAAGGTGGGGAGATCCTAACTGTTGATTCCTTAAAGGTTTTCTACCGTTGAGTTCCTTTTCGTGATTTGAACATGTTTGACTAAATATGTGATTACTAGCATATCCATTGTAACTTTAATGAGTTCCTTGGTTGATGATGATTTTTCATAATGTTGAGTCTTTTAAGCTAGAACAATGATGAACAGAGCTTGGTAAATGATGAACAAAGCAAGGAGTTGATCATGTCTCTAAAGGAAAGAATAAATAAAACTAGAGAAAGTATAGCTGTGCAACATGGGATTGGGCGTAAAACAAGAACAAAAGGGGGAAAAAGAAAATAAACCATATAAAACAATTAAAAAAACTGAGCGTGCATTTTAGATTTGCATATGATTTTAGAGATTATAATTAGAATTAGACTTGGGATTTCGTTCGATTTTAGCTCATGGGGATGCTCTCTTTTTAACGTTCTTTACTTGACACTCCATCAAGTTACGTTACCTTAGCCTAGATTTTATTTGCTCTTCCTTACTCTTTTTTGATGTGTTTGTTATAATTGCTATTATATTAAGTTGTGTTGTGATTGATTCTTTTAGTTGAGTTGTTAGTTTACGGTCCAAGACCATGATAATCATTAAAAAAATTTACATGGACATTTAGTGGACGAAAACTTTAAGACTCACAATTGGACAAAGACCGAATGAAACATTTAGTTAACAATCAATCAGATTAGATAGTGAAGAGGCATTCATTGAACAACAACTGTGATTAAGTCCTCTAGTCTAGAACTCCACGTATGAATGAAGTGAGATAGTCTTCTATGATACTTTAGTTGGTTTCTAGCAAATGTCAATAGGTTAATGGTTGATTCTTATCACATAAAATTCTAATTATATAAATATAATAAAATAAACTTCCAACATCGTGCTAGCTAAGGGATTGTAAAAATCTTAAACAGCTGAGGACTTTTACTCCTCAACTCAATATTTACTCTAAACTTGTCTCCTTGGATGGTGGATTGCTTTGGGAGGATTGTGACAGATGTACAAAGATGAACATCTTTGTAATATAATTTTTTCCTATAACAACAAGAATACATGTTCAATAATGGATCTTTTATGTCTTGGATTTTGACAATAGGTCATCTTCGTAAACTTCTCAATTCAATTCTTTAGAGGTGAATGTTGCCCTTTTTCCCAAACGTCCTTCCCACTTTATCAACCAAAAGTGGAAAAGTAATGCACTCTTAAACCATGAGTCAATAAAAAATTTAGATGTAAACTTTCCTTAATGCTCGACTAGAAGTCCTTCTGGAACATGTGCATGCGACGTGCATGGTAATACACGACACACTTATTGCACATGCCTAACAAGGAATTGAACTTCAAAAAAAAAAATTGGCTTTTGTCTTTGATAATTTATCATAACTAATTCCTTTTTGTCCTCATTCACATCTGCTAACATCATTCAATTCATATCTGCATAATTGCTCTAAAATCCTAATAAAGCCATCCATTTTCATCAAATACTCCCTACATTATAACTATTTTCCTAGCTACCATATAATCATGGTTGATCCCATTATTCATTTGCATCTCTATCTCCTCACCATAGACTTAGACTTGGTCTATTTACCAAAAAGCCGTTCTCTCTCCTCTGGTGTCCACCCTTGCTTTTTCATCATTATTGTATAGAAAAACATGTAGGTAATGCTTGCAACCGCCATGAACAAAAAGAAAACCCTATCGATGGTATCGATGGTGATCATCTCATACGATAATGATAAGTATATTGTCAATAACGCTCCACTCATCACCCCAATTCATGGCGATGCTCATTGCATATCTTTAGGCACACTAATGGGAAGATCTTCGAGCTTTAAACCCACGTATTTAGGCCTATCCCAATGGAGAAGAAAGCTATGTAGAACAATACCGAGGCAATGCATATAGTTACCACCTACATAGGCCTAATGTAGCTCTAGTCAATGATAGTGAGACACACTTCATGAGAGGCGAGTTAGAATATCATCCTGTCGACCTTGCTCTATAGCAACAGTTGCCGCTCAACAGGATTGAGGAGGAATATTATGACAATGATGAATATTCCCTTTTATGAAGCTGATTGCAATGGTCGTGAGAAGTTTTTTGTTAGAGAAAGTGATGTTGAGCTTCTAAAATATGTTAGAGTTGTGGAAGTAGATGATGTCGATGCCAAAAGCTTTTAGAAGAAATGGATCCGAACGGCGCATATGATGATGTGTTGTCCGTCCTTCACATCCTCATCAATGTCATTGGAATCTACCTTTTCTAATAAGCCTCTGAGACATCGAAGCCATCATCCTTTATAGCACTCATGTAGCCATCATCTCTCACGACCGTTGCACTTGACTTCGAAAAGACAATGCTAATCCTTGTCAACACCTTCCTCAATTAGGATGGGTGAGGACGTTATTGTAGACCACTATTGGTGGGATGATTGTTTCCCTCGCCTCCCTTGGAGTATCCTCTCACCATTATTGACCATAGGCACAAGAAACTCATGTGAGCAATGACCACGTCCATTGACTTTCTGTTGTCCTATGTAGCATTCTTCTCCATTAGGATTGGGCTGTCACATGGGTGTAAAACTTGGAGATATTCTCGTTGCGGATGTGTTTACAAGGTTGTCTACTTGGTATCATCATGAATCATGGGGTGACTGGAATATTATCAATGACGTTCTTAGCGCTATACAAGGCGATCGTTTTTACTATTCTTATTTTTTGTTTGTGGTAATTGTGAGTGTCACGTGGTAGTGTTTCTACATGATGATGCTAGAGACACAAGGGTAATTACTTGATGAGATTGGGCGGCTTTTTGGTAAATACACCAAATACATATCTAGAGTGAGAGAGATGCAAAGGAACAATGGGGTTCACAACCATGTGATAGAGAAATTGTCGAGAGGCAATTAGGCAAATGATAAGAAGGTAGGTGGTATGTGGCAAAAATTCTAAGCCTTTATTAGAATATTTAGAGTAACTTTACAAGATATGAATTGTTGGTATTTGGTAACTTGAATAAGGACTAAATTTCTTTTTATTATAATTGAATTTTAAAAAAAGAAAAAAGAAAACAAACATTGTATGGAATAAGCAAAACAAGTGCACTGCACGGCAAGCACGATACACTTCTGACAAATGCACAATTATCGACACCAACAACGATAGGGCCTTTTTCTTGCCAAAAAAAATCAGTTTAGTGTTTTTTTAAAACAAATCTCAAGTTTAATGTTACTTTATTTAAATCAAGACATTAATATAATCCAAGGACATCTTTAGAGTTGACTGGTTGGTCAATCTCTAAATCAAACATTGGTCAACACTTCTGCGATATATTAAAAAATCCTCAAATTATATTCTTTTTAACTTTAATTAAACTCCTAATTCACCAAGTTACACAAATCGATCAAGAATTTGCTTTCCCCTAAATCTTTTATTGGTAAAAAATCAAATGCATTCATTTCCAGTATTTTTTAAAAGAACTTTCATTCATGACATTTGCTAGGGAGGTCATTACTCATGTACTTATCGAGCCAATTTCAAGGTTCTAAATTGGAAGTGAGTTTCCCCAATTTTGGCCCTAATTAGGAATTTTAATAAATTCTTCATGCATAGTGTAGGTCACCAAAAATAAAGTCTAATTCATAATAAGCAATTCAATTCCAATGTTAGTTTCGACAAAATTACAATAATTGGACTCTATTTCTATAGTTGCCGATAAGCATTTGCCACATTTACTAAGTGACTACATCTGGAGAAAATCCACAAGAAATTTAGATTTGAGTACCTTATTATGGGAAAATCCACATAAAATTTGAGTTAACATGTGAATTAATCAATTATAGTCATCATCAAGATGACTTTTTCCTTGGTATTTGCAATGAAAATTAACGCGTGAATCAATCAATTACAGTCATCATCAAATTAGACTTTTTCCCTGGTATTTGCATTGAAAACATAAGATTAGGATTTGTATCTATACATAATTACAACTTCACTCCATCTATTTGATTAGCTAGTCTATTAGATTAAAAGATGGACAGGACTAATATGTCAAATTTCTAGACATAGTATCAACTAAAGGTGCATAAAAGGTGAAGCCTTACTGTCTGCTCCTCACCCTTGTCTTGGTTGCCTTGGTTGCCTTATTATTATTTGCATTTCAGTATGTGTCATTGTGGACCTCCATTTAGTTTATTTTCCAAAAAGTAGGCACATCTCCTTTAGGATTTACCGTTTTGTCTTCGGCATAATCTTTTTGACAAACACGCCCACACAAATTGCAATAATTGCGAACAAGAAGGCGACCCAGCCTAGGGTGATAGGCTTGTAGATTGGTAGGAACAAGTGATATTATTATGCTCAGCCATTGGCTCACAATAATGCCAATTGTGAATCCCTATGCACGTATCTTGAGAGATAGAATTCTGAGCTATACACGGTTGTGATTGGCTCTATGCCAATGGAAAAGAAGACCATGGAAGATTAATGAGACTATGCACATGGTCTTGGCCCACGAGCACTTTTTGTCCTCGTGGTCAATGTTGGTTAGGTCTATTCCAAGTAAGGAGAGGGAGAAGGCAATGCTGCCAATGCTGTAAAACAGCAATGGTCGCCGCCTGAGTCGATCAAGGAAGAAGGTGGCGATAAGGATAAATATAGCGTTTAATAAGTCAATGGTCAAGGTTATGAGTTGCTTATTCTTGGACCAAGTAATTTCGGCCTTCTAAAGAATGAGAATGATAGTATCGATGGATAAGACCTATTCGAACAAGTGTAACATAATAAGGCATATGAGAATATGGTTTATGGATGGGGCTCGGCAGAATAGGATATCCCACCATACGCCCTTGCATAAGCCTTGCGTGGGGATATCGACAACATCTTTGTTGCATCCCTCAGGGATGTCAGTAACTCTCTTGATGTTGGCGAGTCGTAGCTTGGCCTCCTCATTGGAGTTGGAGGTCCTGGTGAGGAGGCGCTTTGCGTCAAGGCCTTTCATGCTAAGCCATTGGGGAGATTCTGACATGTCGAGGTTCCTCTTTACGTATGTAGTTGCCACACTAACCACCTTCATGTCTACCAAAATTTTAAAAATATTATCTATCATTAGAGCATTGTTGCATCAATTGTAATCAATTACAATAAATAAATAAATAAAAATAAGTACTTAAAAAGTTATTCCATGCTTTTTTTTTTGGAGGGAGAACAACTTACATAAGCGACCACATGAATCAAAAAATGAAAGTGATATGGTCGACAACAATGGGCGACCAGATTCAACATAACAACCTCCTCAAAAGCTCTGCCTAGATCGTTACACCTTAAGATTGGCAGTTGGAGCCTTGATTACCTTAGTTTTACTAGGATTATGTAAGTTGTCCCCCTCCAAAAAAGAAAAAAAAAACAAGGCACATAATATTTTAAGCACTTTTATTTATTTATAGTATTTGATTACAATATATGCGAGAATGTTCTAATAATTTAGATAATATTCTTAAAGTTATGCTAAACGAGAAGGTCACCAGTGACATTTTCATCCCATCAGTGTATCTACTATAATGCTTTCACTTGATATTCGTTGAGGGAAAATTTGGTGGATTTTGAAGTCATTTGGGATGGCTTTGGTTGTTGAAGACAACACGTTGACATATGCTTTCTTTTTCGTCATTTCTAGCATGCTTTAGTCTCGTTTCTATGCAAAGACAATGCCATGTATTGAAATCTACGAGTGATTGAGTCCAAGATGGGTAAATTATTGAAATGGACCCTATACCCATCATTGTTATAATCGGTTCCCTTTTTTTGGACCATGTACCCTAGCCTGGTCTCAACATGTCGGAATCTCTCTAATAGCTTAGCATGAAAGGGCATTTGGATGACGCAAAGTGCGTCCTCACCAAGACCTCCAACTCCAATGAGGAGGCCAAGCTATGACCCACCAACATCAATTGAGTTGCTGACATCCCTGAGGGATGCAACGAAGATGTTGTCCATGTCTCCTCGCAAAACATATGCAAGGGCGTGTGGCGGGATATCCTTTTTAACCGAACCCCATACATAAACCATTTTCTTATATGTGTTATTGTGTTATACTTATTCCAACATGCCTTATCTATTGACACAGTCCTCCTCATTCTTGAGAAGATCGGAATTACTTCGTCCAAGAATAAACACCTTGTAACCTTGGCTGTTGACTTATTAAAGACTATATTTATCCCTATTGCAACCTACTTCTTTTATCGACCATTGCTTTTTTATAGCATTAGCAGCATCACCTTCTCTCTCCTTACTTGGAATATGCTTGACCAACATTGACCATAAGGAAAAAAAGCGCTTGTGGGTCGAGACCATGCGCATAGTCTCATTAAATCTTCCATTGGTCTTCTTTTTTATTGGCGTATGATCAAATCATGACGGTATACAGCTCAGCAATTCTATCTCTCAAGATGCGTGCACTGGAGTTTATAATTGGCATTATTGTGAGCTAAGGGATAAGCATAATAATATCACTTGGTTTCCTACCAATCTATAAGCCTATCACCCTAAGCTGGGTCACCTTCTTGTTTGCAATTTTTGCAAATTTTTAGGGTGTTTTTGTCAAAAAGATGATGCCAGAGATAAAGTGGCAAATTCTAGAGGAGACGAGCCTACTTTTTGGAGAATACATAAAATGGAGGTCGATAATGATACGGATTGAAATGAAAAGAACAATAAGGTAGCCAAGGCAACCAAGGTGACCAAGATAAGGGTGAGGGGCAAATAGTGAGGCTTCGCCTTTTATGCACGTGTAGTTGATACTATGTCTAGAAATTTGACATATCACTCTCGTCCATCTTTTAATTTCATAGACTGGCTACTCAACTAGATGGAGTGAAGTTGTAATTATGTATGGAATCAATTTATATCTTTTGTTTTAAATGCAAATATTAGAGAAAAAGACTAATTTGATGATGCATGTAATTGATTAATTTAGGCATTAACTCAAATTTCATGTGGATTTTCTCATAATAAGGAACCTTAAGTGAATTAGTCTTGGATGGCCATCACTGATTATTCATATGTCCCTTATTGACTAATTTTACAATTCTTGGATGTTGACGTTTTCTTGCATCTACTTTTAAGGATGACACAAATTCATCAACCCAAAAGTGACAAATGGCTGCTCTTAAAGCGTCATTGCAACATACATCATCTAAAAATGGCCACATGAACAATAAACTAAGCTTTATCCAACCTTTTCGGGCTACAAATAACATGCTTAACACATTTTGGAAAAGACTTTCCATAAAAATGTTTAAAAATGTTAGAACATGTTTAAAATCATATAAAGAGATTCAAATGTGTGGAAATAGGCCATCTAGAATCAATAAATTGTTAACCTGCTTCATCAAACATGCTTAAATTTATTTAAATATCTATGAAGTCAAGTCACACACACCAATTTGACTTGTACTTTATAATCTAGTTTAACCACAATTACGAAGCAGAAATGACTAAGTTCAACTAGGACAGGCTTAACTGCGTGCCAGGTTCATGTCGTGTGAACCAATCAAGTCCCAAATTGCTAGTACAAAAGACAAACTAGTTGGCTATAGTAAAGCTACATTACCTAAAAAAAGCGATTCCAAGTCTCTCTTCATGACACCGGAATGGTGAAGCAGTTAAGTTATTTCATAATGCAACTTGAAGTATGCACTTACATTGAAACAAAAGTCAACATACACTAGCCTTCTCAAGTTGCATTTAATCATATTGGTAAGTCCCATTGAATTTATTGGGGACTTGGTGTCCCTGGAAGTTATGAATGAGAAATGTATGTGGAAGTCCCACATTAGACAAGAGAGAGACAAAAATAGTGTATATATAAGTTCCACACAATTGGGGTTGGCTCTAAGGGGCACCTCACTTTTGTGGAAGAGAGAGGTCCTACGCAAAGCCTGTGACTACTACACAGGTGCGCGTGCACAACCCGCCTGTTTGGCCGGCTCAGGCCGGATCGGGCCGGGCCCAGGTCTGAATATATTAATTATTTAATTATTATTTTTTCTTTATTTTTCTCTTCCATTGCACTGGTGACTCTTCGTTCATGTCATTTCGTTTTCTGGTCTTTCATGACCTTTCCAATAGGCCCCTCCATGCATGTTCGGGCAGTAACCGAACTTCATTTAGTCAATAGGCATCATCTTCATATCGGTTCGTGTAGTGTGGAATCATTCAAATAAAAAAATATGGTTGAGTTCGTCAGGTTTTCTCTTGTAGTACCACGAGAGAGAGATGAGGTTTGTTTCATCCTGGGAGATGTTTTGCCGGTGGCCTTGTTACTGGATTATAGGGGCAAAAATCATTTTAAGGACACGACGTCATAGGGCTCAAACGTAAATAAATCTGTGCTCAAACATTTCAATGATTTTGGGCTTCAATCAACACACAAGCATGTGAATCAATCTAAGATCAAATTACAATCTCTACGTTTTGCTTTTTTTCTACGAAACACTGCTTGTTTTTGGACATTTTTCTATTGTTTGAAGAATGCTATCCAATTATTTGTTCTACGTATAATTAGTTATCTTGAATATAATATAGTTTGCTTGTTACTGTTCCCAAACACTGCCCTCATTAGAAATATAACAATCTTAAGACGATTTTTCTGACTTGTTTTGCTTACTTTAGTGTCCGGCATTGCTTTTATGTGGACTTGTGTTCGGTTTTATTTTCCCAAACGCCAATAAGTTTTCTGTGTGTTCTGTCTTTTAGACTTTTTTGTAAGCTCTACAATACGTGTTGCTCTGCTTTAAGACGAATACTTCATGCTTAGATTCGTGTCTTATTTTTTACATTCGAATTATGGAATTCTATGTCCTTTATTGATTTGGATTAGTGCAATCAATCTGTCTCAAAGTGAACATATAATACTTAGATTTCTGGTTGACTCGTGCTAGCTTATTGCTTCTCGTGTTGGGCAAGTGGTACACTTGTTTTTTCGCTGAAACTTGACAAGTATAACGATTACGTGTTGATTTCTTGCTTCTGACTGGACTACGTGTTGATTTACAAATTTGTTCACCTCTTGATTTTGAAGTGCTTTGTTTAGAGTTGATTAAGTGCATTAATAAAGAAAATCTGGGACACTTGTTTTTGGAAGAAACAGAATAAGCGAAACTTCGTTTTTTTAATTACCTTGGAACAGTTGCTTTTGGGTTTGTTTTTTTGGTTGAATTTTAAATTTTTTGACTGAAGCACCCAATCTCCAATTGTTTTGACCGAAGCATCCTTTTGCCAAGTTTTTGATCGAAGCACTCAATTTCCAAGCTTTTGACCGAGGCTATTCAAATCTTTTTTTAGTCTTTTTCTTGCTTAGAATTTTCTTATTTGCACTTGGTTTAGTGTTTGGTTTAATTGGTGATCAGTCTTTGAGGCACTAGCTTTTTGTTGTGCAGAAATGGCTTAAAGTTCTTCAACTTTCGTTACGCCTATTGTTGCGTTGGTTCTGACTCATGGAGAGAAGTTGGAAAAGTTCAATGGGAATGATTTCCCGAGGTGGCAACAAAAGATGCTGTTCTACCTCACGACATTAAACTTGGCAAGATTCCTCATAGAGAATACTCAAAGTTGGAAGATGGAGAGGTATACAAGGAAAGGTTTACCGCATTGGATGCAAGGAAGCATTCTGATTTCCTATGTTGTAACTACATACTGAATGG
The DNA here is from genome assembly GCA_030064385.1 of Melaleuca quinquenervia. Classification (NCBI taxonomy): domain Eukaryota; kingdom Viridiplantae; phylum Streptophyta; class Magnoliopsida; order Myrtales; family Myrtaceae; genus Melaleuca; species Melaleuca quinquenervia. The sequence continues at coordinate 155,444 of JAPVXF010000025.1, read as the reverse complement.
TCTGCACAACTTCTTATGTAACATGTATAGTCCATTGAAAATGGCTAAGCAATTGTGGGAAAGCCTTGAAAAGAAATATAGATGCCGGGTTGAAGAAATTCATCATCGGCGAATTTCTGGATTTCAAGATGGTGGACCACAAGTCTATCTTAAGCCAAGTCCAAGAACTTCAAGTAATTGTCCCTGGTATCCATGCTGGAGGGATGATTATTAGTAAGCCTTTCCAAGAGGCTCATTCATTGAAAAGATGCCTCCAATATGGAAAGATTGCAAGAACTATCTTAAGCATAAGAAAAAGGAGTTTTCGTTGGAGGACTTGATTGTCTTATTAAGGATACAAGAAGACAACAGAGATGCTGAAAGGAAGAGAAAGAGGTGGAAGGCTCAAAAGCCAATAAGAAGAGAAAGAGGCAAGGACGGGAATCCAACCAAGGCCATAAGAAGTTTATGGGCAAATGCTACAACTGTGGAAGGCTAGACATCGAGCTATAGACTGTAGAGTCAAGAAGAGGCAGAAATCTCAAGCTCATATGGTGAATCAAAATTTCCAGTGACATCGATGATATCAATCATACAGCTGTGATATCACAATGCAACATGGTGGCAAACCCCTAAGAGTGGTGGGTTGATACTGGAGCTACTCATCACATTCCTATGGCAGTTGATGAAGTACTCTTTATGGGTAATTAGTCAACATCCAAAGTTGAAGGTGTTAGAATGGTTGCTTTGAAGATGACCACTGGAGAAATCGTGGCACTAGTTGATGTTCAACATGTTGGCTTCAAGTTAATTTTTGTAGCTAATAAATTTGTACTCTCCAAGAGTGATATATATGTAGGAAGGGGTTATCTTAGTGGTGGCCTTTTCAAGCTGAATGTAATGACCGTTGTGCCTATTGAGACTTATAATAAAGTTCCTATTTTTATGTTTGCAAGTCTTTCAATATTTGGCATGCAAAGTTAGGAACAAATTGACGCATATGAAACTTGTACCAAAGTTTGAATGTTCGAGTGAGAAATGTCAAGTATGTGTTTAATCAAAGTTTCCTAGGTTACCATTTCATTTTGTAGATAAAAGAGATACAGAAACTCTAGATCTAATACATATTGACATTTGTGATATGAAGTAATTACTGTATAGAGGTGGCAAGAAATATTTATCACTTTCATAAATGATTGCTCTAGGTATTGCTATGTGACATCTGAATTTTGACCCTGTTCGAAATAAAATGAAATGGGCTTTTCATCGACGTGCCTATGGTCTTTTTCTCGGAGCTGGCCACTCTTGAGTTAACTAACCTATCAGGTAAAGCCGTTAAGGGATATAATCGCGATAAAATCCCTAAAAGCTACCTGATAAGTTGGATTGTACTAGAATCGCGTTCGGTTGATTTTAACCATGAAATTGAACTCGGATTTGGGAATCGAACATTCGAGTGTGTCGTGATTTATTTTTAGGAGCTTGTCTCATCTTTTGGGAAAATTCCATCTTACCGGGAATTTTGCGAGAAAGTTCAATTTAGCAAATTTGAATCAAGAAATTCGGAGGGGCCTCTTTAGTTGGATTTTTGGGCTACCAAATTGAATTAATAGGTGGAAAAATAGTGGAAATTCGTAGGGGCTGGTCAAGGGATTTAGTTGACCTCCAAAAAGACTTTATTTTGTGAAGAAAATGAGAGAAAAGTAGCCATTGGTTGATAATTTGACTTTAGGGGATAGAAGACCTATTATTGGCCACAAGATAAACTTGTTGAGAAAGTTGTATTCTCCTAAACTTGCTGAGCAAGTTGTCTTCATAAATTTGTTGGGGAAGTTTTCTCCCTTTCTCCACCTTCCCATATGTAGCTTTCCTCTCAAGACAAGACAACATCTTCTTCTCCTCCTCTTTCCTCATTTTCTCTCTCCATTTGCTGCTCACGCCCACTCCTTTGCTGCTCAAACTCCATCGCCGGACCAGCTAGCCCAAGCTCATCCAGCCGTGCTCCAACGCTCGCCTTCGCGCCGCCGCCGTCGTGGACCCGTTGGTTCGCTAATCCCGTGAGTCTACTTCCTAATCCTCTCTTAGGATGTTGATTACACCTAGGGGGTTATATTAGTGTTGATTAGCTTGATTAGAGTGGTTTTGGGTTAGATGAACACTAGGGAAGTTGATTTAGTTGAGTTTGGCTGATTTCTCTTGAATCTGTTTACTGGACCCTATCTGTTTGCCAATTTTGTGGAATGAGATTCACTGAGATTTTGAGATTGATTTCTTCTTGAGAAATGTTGTATACATCTTCAGCTATAACATATATTTTACCCAAGATTTTATGGATTCAAAAGGATCATATTTCAACTTCGTTTGGAAGAAAACAGAACCCCTGTTTTTGCTGGAACTTGTGATCTTTTTGTGTTCAATGGATTTTTATCAACTTCTAGGGTCCGAATTTTGAAAGCGTTCCTTCACAAAAGTTGTTTATTACAGCTTCTAGTTTAACATAGTCAAATTTCAGAGCAAACGGATAAGGTTTGTATCTTGAACCAAGCTGGTTTTGAAAGACGTGACTTCTGGAAACGGGCACAATTCTTGTAGCGTTTTGAGCAATTTACTGCTCTTGATCCAGAAGGATCTAAGTCAAGGTGTCTTCATGAAACATTTTTCATTTAAGAGTCCTTTATGACATATTAAATTTTTGGAATTTTCCGAACTCGTTTGATTGAGTTTCTGGATTTAAACTTGGAGACACGCGAGTGGCCCTATTTCTGCTGATCGAGACCGATATTGATTTTGTGGTTGTTCTTGATGTCGGGCTTGCTGAACAGTGCATATGTGATGATGTCACATGTGTAATTATGGGCATTTATGAATATGAAGTCATGGATGATGTCAAATGAAGTTATCTTGCAAGAGAAGATTTCTAGAAGATATTCTAGGAATTATGATGTCATTTATTATTAAACTTAATTAATCGTGTGGCCGTGATTGATTAATCGTGTGGTCCGGTTATTAATTGTGTGGCCGTGATTGATTAATCGTGTGGCACGTTAATTAATGGTGTGGTCCGATTATTAATCACGTGGCCATGAGTGAGAATCATGTGGTACATTTATCTATCAAGTGGTTCGATTTTAAATCGCATGGCTTGAATCATTGATCATATGCTTGTTGAGACATAAGCATGTTGTATTTATGAAATTGATTGGTTTTATTACCCTGAGGCGTGAACTACGCGGGGTTGTGGTAAAGAGAAAAGCCTGAGACGTGAACTTACGCGGGCTACCCTGAGGCATGAACGTTACGCGGGGTTGTGGTAAAGAGATAAACCTGAGGCGTGAACCTACGCGGGCTACCCTGAGGCGTGTTTACGCGGGGTTTAGTTGAGCCTGACGAGGCCAACTGTCGCACACCTGAGGCGTGAACTTGACGCGGGTTGTAGCAAGTCGCACACTTGAGGCGTGAACGTTACGCGGGTTGTGGCGAGGACCTGAGGCGTTTTTACGCGGGTCGAGAAACATCAGAACTCAGCTTGATTGTGAATTGAAACATTGATTTGCCGCGCCTTATTATGGGACGAAATTGTGTGACATGGAATGGGACGTGTCATAACGATTTGGCCTTATAATCGGGACCTCTGTGAGTGTTGGATGATTGATGTGCAATGTTCCAATTGTTGAACATGCTTGCTATCTGCATATGTTTATGAGCTGTACTGATGTGCAGGGAGGTGCTAAGATGAGGTAAGGATTGTTTGATGTGTGTTAGGTCACCTCTAGGTGATTTTTCTTCCTGATTGGGGCGTAGGGGATAGACTTGTTGAGACATTGTCTCAACTTAACATTATTTTGCAGGTCCCTAGTTGGAGATACGTCCCATGCTATAGGAAGTACCGTAGGTGATGATTTTGGAGCACACCTTTGGATGGACCTGGAGCATGTGGCTGTAGATCTCGGAGTTTAGATAGTTTTGTAAACCATTTTTGGTTTAGTCTTTCGTGTATCTAAAATTGGGATTGAATCTGTTGAATTGGTTGTCCTACTTTTCTATCCCATGTTTGATTGTTGTCAGGGGATTGTTTAATTCGCTTCCGCATGTGCATAATTAATTGGGTCGGCGACGCGTCCTGGGAACGTCGCAATTTAAATAGACCATTGAGGGATGTGCGCGCTCTCGAGGTTCGGGACGTGACATGCCATGTTTATCTTCTTATGAGTATAGATGAAGCAATTGATACGATTAGATTGTATAATATTGAAGTAGAAAATCAATTGCAAAAGAAAATTAAAACAATAAGAAGTGATAGAGGAGGTGAATATGAATTTTTTTTTCATATGCCTCCCTATGCACCAAGTCACGCCTCCCTATGCGCCACAAGCTAATGGAATGGTAGAAAGGAAAAACCGGTCCTTAAAAGCAACACTAAATGCATTGTTAATTAGCTCCGATTTACTACAAAATTTGTGGGGGGGGGGAAGTTGTCTTGATATCAAAATTTATTTTGAATAGAGTACCCCACAAAAAGACATAACAAACTTCCTATGAGAAATGGAAAGGCAGAACGCCTAACTTGAATTATCTCAAAGTGTGGGAGTGTTTAGCTTAGGCTGTGATTCATAATCCTAAAAGGGTTAAGATAGGACCTAAAATTATTGATTGTGTCTTTATTGGATATGCCTCTAATAGTAGTGTATATCGGTCTCATATATTCATGTTAACATGATTATTGAATCAAAGGATGCTATATTCTTTGAGAATATATATCTGTATAACAAAGTGTATGAGCCAATTGAAAATAATAAGAAACCTCGAGAGACTACGGCTACAAATGATCCTATTGAGGATGAACCTAGACGTAGTAAAAGACAAAGGACTTCAGCATATTTTGGACATGATTTTCTAACATATTCGTTAGAAAACGAGCCTTAGAGATTTCAAGAGGCTGTGACATCTTCAGAAGCCGTGTTCTGGAAATAAGCTATCAATAATGAAGTCGAATCAATTCTGTCAAACCATACTTGGGAATTGGTCGACCTTCCTCCTAGTAATAAATCACTACAAAGTAAGTAGATTTTCAAGAGGGAAATGAAAGCGAGCAATACTATTGATAAGTATAAGGCAACACTTACAGTCAAAGGATATTAGCAACAAGAAGGCCTTGACTATTTTGACACGTTTTCACCTGTCCCTAGAATTACGTCTATAAGAATGCTAATTTCTATAGCAGCAGTGTACAGTTTTGAAATCCATCAAATTTTTGTGAAAACGGTTTTCCTAATAGGGGACCTTGAGGGAGAAATTTATTTGGAACAACCTGAAGGGTTTATCGTTCCAGGACAAGAAAAGAAAGTATGACGGTTGATCAAGTCATTATATGGCTTGAAACAAGCACCGAAGTAATGGCATGCAAAATTTGATCAAGTCATGTTGTCAAATGGTTTTAAGATTAATAAGTGTGATAAATGTGTTTACATTAAGGACACTTAAGATGGTCTTACAATTCTATGCTTGTATGTGGATGATATGCTTATAATGGGCAACTCTATGATGGAAGCATAATTTATTGCTTTTGATAAGGCTGGTGAAGAAGCAGAATGGCTTTGAAACTTCTTGGAAGACAATCCTAATTGGCCTAAGCCAATGCTAGCTTTGAGTATTCATTACGATAGTCAAGCGGCAATTGGAAGGACAAAGAATGTCGTGTATAATGGTAAGTCTCGACATATTTATCGAAGACACGACACAATAAGACAACTAGTCTCTAGTAAAATTATCACAATTGACTACATAAATCATTTGATAATGTTGTGGATCCATTAACAAAAGCCTATCTAGAGAATTAGTTGAGAAAGCATCCAACGAAATGGGTCTAAGGCCTATAACATAAGTCTTCATAGCGGAAATCCTACCTAAGTGACTAGAGATCCCAAGATCCAGGTTCAAAGGGATAATGAAGTTATGAGGACGGTATAGCGTACCATCAACTATTACGAACAATACTAATAAGAAGACATTAAGCATAACATTTTTCATGACATTGAATTGGGTATAAGATATACCACGGAATTCATGAATCACTTAAGTGAGTACGAAATGAAGGCCGCTTCTATGAGAATTCAAAAAGGCCGATTCTCTAAAGCACTCATGAGACTAGGCGGTGTTCACGGCTGAAACGAACACAACAGTGAGAACCAACTATATATAAGAGAGAGTTGTGTGTTTTCTATTGTATAGGCTTACATCAAAGGTTGGTAGTTCAAAGATATCAAGTCTACTAACTGACTGACTAAGTCCGATAGATCTCATTAGGGAAAGTTTAGAGTCTCAGACTACTTATCTCAATGCAACATGCTCTCTTGGAAAAATCACACATTGCATCTCATGCATTTCATACATTAATGAAGAGTCATGACAACTGAATTTCTCATTCATGCGGGGGATTGTTGGAGATCTAATGTCCCTAGAGTTATAAATGAGAAGTATATGTGGGAGTCTTGTATTAGATAATAGAGAGACAAATATAAAGCATATATATATATATATATATGAGTTCCTACAGTTGGGGTTGGGCCCCAAGGGGCACCCCACTTTTGTGGAGGAGAGAGGGCCCATGCAAAGCCCGGGACCACCACACACTCGCCCTTATACCGCATGCCCATCCAGTTGACTCGGCTCGGACTGGGCCGGGCGGGCTCGCGATCGGGTATGGATATAATAATTATTTAATAGTTATTTTTTCTTTCTTTTTCTCTTCATTTGCATTGGTGACTCTTCGTTCATGTCATTTCATTTTCTGGTCCTTTGTGACCTTTCTAATAGGCGCCTCCATACATGTTCGGCCAGTTACCAAACTTCATGTAGTCAATAGTCATCATCTTCATACCGGTTCGTGCAGTGCAAAATCATTCAGACAAAAAATACAGTTGAGTTCGTTGGGTTTTCTCTTGTAGTACCGTGAGAGAGAGACGAGGTTCATTCTATTCTGGGAGACGCTTTGCCAGTGGCCTTGGTATTGGATTAAGGGAGCAAAAATAGTCCTAAGGACACGACAGCGTTGGGCTCGAACCTAAATAAATTTGCGCTTAAACATTCCAAGGATTTTAAGCTCCAATCAACGCACAAGCACGGGAATCAATCTACGATCAAATTGCAATCTCTAGGTTTTGCTTATTTATTTTTGTTGTAAGAAACACTGTTTGTTTTTGGACATTTTTCTATTGTTTAAAGAACATTGTCCAATGGTTTGTTCTAAGTATAATTAGTTATCATGAATAGAATATAGTCTGCTTATTATTGTTCTTGAATACTGCCCTGATTAGAAATATAACAGAATTTTTCATAGAACTTCTCAGCAATATAAAAAAGTATTTAAACTACCAATATCACTTGTTGGCAGAAATAAAACCTTCCCCATGAAGAATTAGATGATCATCTCATCCTTAATAATATATCACTAAACTTAGCATTTTCTTTCGTTTCTAAATAAAAGTATGCCTGATGACATTGCTAAGTAGGCACATGTAGAATGTATATACACGATAGATATATATAGTTGTACTTGTCAAAAAGAAGATCGCAATTGTGCCTATCTTTTGGTTAAAACAAAGAACCAGCACACAATTGTACATGATCAAGCACAAACCAAAAGGCCATCAGTACATCATTATAATCCCATAAAAGCAAGTTATTGTGAACTCATGATTAGCTATTAACCAGTTTGCTTAGGCAGTGTGGCACCAACTTTAGTTATCCAATCTAAATCATATTAAACAATAAGCCACTCCATAAAGAAATAAGTGATTTTAGCCACTACTCCCTTCGGATCCACTATCAATATCCATATCATCATCACTTAAGGAATTACTATCCTCGCTACTTGCCATCTCCTCGGCATAACGTGGACCTAAAGGCCCTACCCATGTATTGTTTTCGAATTTATAACAAGCAAAAAGACGAAAACATAATAGATCCATGAAAAGGCCTCGGTGGATAGTAAAATGGGTATCGACTCTCTTAAATCGACATCTAGGAAAATAAGGGTGAGTGAACTCGAATTCTTCACGGCGTTCATCCTTAAGGGCTCCGTAGCTAACGACTAGATAAGTCATGTCTAATTTGAAAAATTGTAATCCATGGGGTAAGCATAAGCTTAGACAAGTAATACTCAAGCACACAAACCAAGATGATCACACGACTCATGCAAATGCTCGCAATCTCATGAAGTCACACCATAGCACACGGATGCAAGTTTATCATAAAAACCTGCAAAAATATTTCATCATGAGAAAAAGCATTTCAATGCATGAAAATCGTGATCCATCTATCATATCCTCCTTCACTCCGAAGGCTTCCAGTGCGCGGTCCGGGCTACTCGTCTAGAGGCATTGCACAATCTCTCTTCAAGAGAATTCGACCCTCCTTCTCTCGAGGCATCCTTTACTCCAAGGAGGAACCCTTCACACGTCTAACGTCTTGTTATCAGAGACAACTCAATCTGACCTGTCAGATGGGAGCCACCGTGTCTAACTACCCAGGCATCCTCACTTCGAGGGCATCGTGCATCTCACGGCAATCTGTCCGGCTAGCATTAGCAACACCTCTCATGTGATCCAACCTACCATCATCCAAAGCATCCCAACCTCTTTGGGGAAAGTAACCATCATCATCACAAGCATCACATTCATATTTGGATCACTAGCGAGATCAATATCCGGCCTCAGCAAACACGTCCCATTCCTTGCCGACTCAACTAAATATTGATCCATGCAACCTATTAGTTTGAAAGCTAATGCAATCCTAAAGCTTTTTCAAAGCGGCCCTACGATGCAAGAAATCACACCATCATCAAATGCATGCCATCTAGTCAAAACATGACCCATTTTTGGTTTCAAAGCAAAGAAAAGAAAATCCTAGGAGACAGGGACTCTCCTAGCCCATGTACAAGAGGTCACTTGCCTAAACCGGTTTCGATTCGAACTCGAAGAAGTTGTCGATGGTTTGTTGGTCTCGAGTCGACGAATGGCAGTCCTTCGAGTCACGATCAAAGATGACAAACAAAGAAGGAATAGAAGAAGAAGAGTGAAGGCCATAGAGGCTTGAATGGCAAACGATGACGGCGAATGGCAGTAGCAGCTTGGCTTCTTCTCGATCTCAATCTCTCACTTTCTTAGCTCTTTATATAGGTAATTAAAATGAGAAGCAAAGTGTTGGGGATAGAAGGAAGAATGGGTATTTTAAATAGAAGTCTTGGCCACCCTTGCATGTCCATGGATTGGAGGAGGTGGGTGGCGGCAACCATTGGCCAAGAGAGGAGGTGGTGGAGCTATCCAAGCTATCACCTTGAAGAGAGGAAGAAGAGATCTCTTCCATAGGCAATGATGGCTGATTCTTCTCCTTTTGGATGCATGGAAGCCACTTGGCTTCATCTTTCTTGTCAAGATGAAGGTCATGATGAACAAGAGAAGAAGAGAAGAGGAGAAGAGGGAAAGAGAGAGGGCTCGGCATGAGAGGGAAGAGAAGAGGTGGCCGGCACAATTCAAGGGATAGAAGAGAGAAAAGAAGAGAAAAGAGAGAGTTTCCCTTGCATGCTTCTCCATCTTCAAGAAAGAACCTTCATGATGGCCTTTGAAACTCTAAATGAACAAACAACAAGAAGAAGAGGACAAGAGGAAGAGATGGAGAGGGTTGGTTCAGCTCATCCATTTCTAAGAGTCATCATGGCTTGATTCCAAAGAAGAGAAGACAAGGAAAAAGAGACAAGAGGAAGAGAAGAAGAGGGGTTCGACCTTGCCTTCCCTAGGTCTTCATGATGGATTCCCTTTCTTGATTAGAACACCAAATAGGTCAATGAAGAAGAGGACAACCGAATGGAGGAGAAGAGAGAGAGGTTGGTCTGGTTCATGCATCTCTTGAACTCTTCAAAGCTTTGTCTTGGCTAGAATAAACAAAGAGGGATGAGAGGGAGCTTAGATTGGTCCTTGTCTTTCCAAGGATGGTATCATGACTTCCCTTGGAAGTTTAAGACTATCAATTATACGAAACAAGCAAGAAGAAGACAACCAAGAGGAAAGGGGAAGAGGTGGTCGGTCAAGGCGGTCGGTCAAGGCTAGTCCAACATGTCCAAATGCCATTTTCAAAGTCCAAGATTCCTTTGCATGGATGCCAAATGTCAATTGGTTTTCAAAACTTGACTTTGCTTTCAATTAAAGAGAAGTGGCCGAATGGTTTGAGGGAGAGAGAGTGGTTCGGCCAAGTTTCTTTCCAAGGTGTCCAAGTTTTCAAATCAAAGTCAAATGCTTATTTTGCAAGAAGGACAAGAGTCAAAAAGGCTCAAAAGCTTGTCCTTTCTCTTTACTTAAGGTGGCCGAAACATGGGGAAGAAAGGGAAGGATGGTTCGGCCAATTCTTCCAAGTTGTCATCAATTACTTTGCCAAAATTAATTGAAACCAAGACAAGAGGTAAAGGACAAACCAAGAGAAGTAGGGAGCAAGTTTCTAAATTAAAACTTTTATTTTCAAGACCTTTCTTGCATGTTTGCTAGGTGGCAAATGGTTGGTCAAATCAAAGTCAAACTTTGCTTCACTCTTTGAAGTAGCCGAAATCTAGGAGGAATAAGGGGTAAGTTCGGCCAAGCAAGGAGAAGAGAGGAAAGAAAGAAAGAAAAGGAAGAAAGGTGGTACATCTTTGACATTTGTCAAAAATTATAAAAATTCATTTAATAAAAATCCTTGAATATAATATAATATAATAAGATTTCCCATCGTTAAAATATTATTTTCTTTTTAAAGTACAATATCCATTTTTGCATGTGTGACAAGTGTCACAAACCTTCTAAAAGATGTTTATTTTCTTGTTTTTAAATTCATAAATTCAAGAAGACAAGTGGATGGACAAGTGGCAAAGAGAGGGAGAGAGTGAACATGGCCGGCGGCACTGGTTGGTCGACGTCAGCGGTGACTTGTTGGTCTATCAATCGGCCACGGTGTCGTGTCTACTCGTCTCCATCTAAAGGTCAAAGGGTCATCTAAATGGTCTCAAGGTTAAGACTCAAAATTAGGTTGAGTTAGAATCAACTAGAAAAATCAATTTCTAGGAATTTTGAAATCAAAGTTCAAATGTCGAAATCTCGGTCTCACCGTTTTCTAAATCAAAAGAATAATTTAGAAAACTTCACTGTTGCCTCAAAATCAAATGCCTCAAGTGGATGGATAGAGCTCGGGGCGACGATGGATTCATGACGGGGTCTTCGGGGTTTCCATTATTTCTTCCATTTCTTTCCCTTTAGTTTGTTCCAACTGTTCATTTGTGACTAGCTCAATTTGATCCAAGCTCAATTCTTTCCATTGCGATCGTTCTCGTGTGTCAAGTGTCGGTTCGTGAGATCCTTGAATTTCAGGATGTCTCATCCGCCTAAGAGTTGGTCCTTCAAGATTAATATAGGGGGATCTTTTGTTGCTAGTAGCTCAAAAGGAGCAATCACTGATGTTCTTCCCAACGAGAAAAAGCTTTGCTTGACATAGAAAATTTATTATTAGCTTTGATAGATCATCTTTGCTAGACATAGACAATTTATAATTAGCTTTGCTAGATGAAGGAGCAATCGTTGCTTCTTCAACAAATGGAAACTATGTCGTACTTTTAGGGGTTAGAGTGATCACGAAATATTCGGTTCAGTTTTAACGAAGCAAATGCCAAGCAAAGATCAGGTGATGGGTGAAATAGGTGTCCTTGTTGCGGATGCCCAAACTAGGATGACCTATCATAACAAGATTTCATTGGCTCATTGTGGAAGGGCGGATAATAGAGTTGCGGACTGGAAATGCTTCTCACCCTTTTCTTGGTTGGGCCCACCTGCCAACCGCCCAACCTCTTTTTGGCTTCGTTAAGTTCACAATAAGATAAAATTTAATCTATTGTCTTCCAAAGAGGAATATAGTGGGATATAAGAAGGCATACCTAAATAAAATTATCCCAACAGTGACATTGTTCAAAGTATCCTTCGAGAACTAGTGGCCGGAATTCCTTGGAAACATCACCAAAACAACTTCAATATGCAAATTATTTTTTTATTGGATCTCACGAGTGCGTCTGACCTCATGGTGCAGGACGAGCATGCAGCTTGACACCTCCTCTAACTAAGTTACTTAGTCAATTGGTCCATGACCGAGACTTGACCTAAAGCCATACTTTCATCCCACATGTCTTATCGTTCCCCATGAGATAATTGTAATATCCTCAATTTTGAGGCTTTGATTAACGAAAGAGGGGAAAGTGCGAAGGAAACTAGAATGATGTGGTTTGGTTGCATCTCCTTGAAGAGTTGAGGACAAGGAAGGAGTTAAGAATTATGAATAATTGGCCTAGAACTAGATTAGTTAAGAAAGAACCGTATGATGTCATGGAGACAAAAGGTTATCTAGGGACTAGAGTGAATAACAAGAGAGGGAAAGGGAGATTCGGCCAAGAGAAAAGGAGATGAGTCCATTGTTTGCCATCCAAACACTTACCAACAACCATTTTAATCACCAAAATCCCTCCACCATCCCCTTATACACTTTAAATCGTTCCTCCCACAAAAATTTAGCCCCAAAGGAGCTCTAGTTGGTCCCGAATTAATTTGGGAAGTTCCAAACTTCGTTCCTGAGAAACTGCATCGTCGACCTTTTTGTTTGGCCTTTATTGACCTACTAAATGACCTATGAATTGAGTGAAATCACTCCATTCTCTTTGTAACATCCAGATCTTTTCAACGCATCCAACCTTGTCTCTAGATGTTCTGTCTTCATCACTATAAAGCCACGGGAAGCCAACGATTTTTTGACCGTGCTTTATGCCGGACTTCTAACCAGCCTGCACAGATTCGCCGGTTTCCTCTATTTCTTGACTCCTCTCCCCTATTTTCAGTATATACATTTAGTAAGTATATCATCTAACTCTTGATTAGGATGTGTTGTTGAGTGATTGACTTGTGAAGTGCTTTTCTTAAATTATCTTTGCGGTTTGGTATTACTAGTCTTGCTGAAAATACTGGTGATTGCTTTTAAAGTTGCATGCTACCTTTTTAATGACAAATACTTTTACAAAGAAAATGTCATCTTTGATTTTAAAAGCAAGGTGAAAGAAATAATTTTTTAAAATGTTTTGATTATGTATAATTAGCCTCCTCGTCGGATGGACTTCGGGGGAGTTGCGCCTTACGGGGTATGCCCGACCTTTGTGTCAATAGATGCACTAAACGAGGCTAGGCATGATGATATGCCCAGATGCATTTTCGATGGAATTAGTCTTATCGTTAAATGGACTTCGGGGGAGTAGTGCCCTATGGGGTGATGAGTATTAGCCCGGATGGATTTCTAGTGGAATTAGTCTCCTCATCGAACGGACTTTAGGGGAGTAGCACCCTATGGGGTGTGCCTGGCTTTTGAGTCAAATGAGCCATACTAGATAGGGCTAGTACGTAGCTTGAGCTGTGGTCCAAGAGGCGTGTCTTGAGCCTATGGCCAAAGGAAACAAAGCCTTAAGGCCGAGGCAGTGCTACGCATTTTGTTGTGAGCGCTTGTACAACTAAAGAGGACAATATATTGGTTTGGTAGAGGGATGGCGATGGGCCACACCTCTACCCTTCCAATACACATTAAGACAACATAATAGTAAATGCATGTGATGTGTGTGATATTTTTTTGTGTGTTAATGTTGATTTATGGGTGAGTTGTTTTGGAAATCTTCAAAAAAGCTTTCTTTTAAGAAAAAGCATGGTTTCATAAACTATTTTGTGATTTCTTTAAACTTAGGTTTCCAACCTTTGCATGTGGATTGTGATGCCACTTCCTAAGCGATGTTTATGATTTTCTACTCACCGAGTTTATCTCACCCCATGGTTATCAACATTTTTCAAGGTCCCACGATGATTAGTTACATAGTTCACTTTGGCATTCCGCTCAGCTTAATGGTAAAAGTCAAGACGGTGATCGAACCCCTTTTGTTGAAAGGTTATGATAGAGGAATTAGGGATAACCAACCCCTGATCTTAGTCAACTCGTGATTAAAAGTGCTTTTGGCACGTTTTGTTGTAGCAACCACACTTGTGTTGAAATTGTATTGACAGTAATTATTATTATATGATGTGTATGATGTGCTGTATGTTTTACATAACTTGTCTATTCAACTACGATGATTGGTCGAGGATGCTTCCGCTAGATTATAAAGTAAAGTCTGGATCCTGGGTTAATATTGTCTCAATAAAACGTGAATATTGGGACTTATCATGTGTCCAACAAACCGGGACGTGATAACTCTAACGTAACGAATCCTTATACTTAATTAAAATAATTGAGTACTTTATATATGTGGTAATGGGTCGTTACAACAATAGTAAGATGGTCCACCACCCTTTCGAACTCTATATCTAGTACATTAGTATACCATACTCCTTCTAAGTGATCTGCTACCATTGACCATTCCGATCACCCAAAAGATCACCCAATGATCCTCGCGACCAATCGACACCTCATGGGGCTCAGTGGACTTCTTACCCAATTTAGCCCATTGGCCACTTGATCGATCCATTAATTGCCACATAATTGATAAAAGCTGGCTAACCAGGTTCTCTCATTTCCCTCATCAAGCCATGAAAATCCACAGTCGATGTCGCACACTTGACCCACTTGGCCAATTGTAGCATATTGGCCACCAAATTGGTCCAAGTCATGCATAATGTACAATATCATGCACTTGGCCCTACCTACCATTTCCCCACCTAAACACCCATACATCATGACCAGTCTACTAAAGTGTTAAACTGGCTTAACTAGGGGCATAGGATGTCCACAAACCATGTGGTATGTGTATTCCTAAGTGGCGTTGGCGGCAATGCCTCATGGCATCGCCATTTCTCGCGCTTTGGGTCACGTTAAAGCCTGATGTGGCTTGTCAATCCTTGGCCCGACAACACATATGGATAACCTAGCACCAAGGCAGCTCCGGGGAACTTTTGGTGAGACTCCCAAGGGTGGCTCTTGGTTGTGGGAGGCTGGCCATGCCCGTGGGTGAAGCAGTGGGATCTATCGGCAAGCCAAATAGCTTTGGTGAGGCTCAAACAAACCTACCCAAGCATAAACAGTGCTGTTTGGGTTGATTTTCCGGCGATCAGACGGTTAGGGTAGGTCCTAGGAGGTTTGAGGAGCTATGAATGGTAGCATAATAGCCTCAAAACGGCTGATTGGCGTTCAGAGTATCTTGGGTCGCGTCGGACCCGATTAGAGCACAATCGGGTCGAGACCCAATTCGCCATTTCTAGACTAAATCAATTGCTGCAAGGGGTTGGGCTACAACTAGACGACTCCCATGAGTCGATTGATGGTTGTGGTGATGACAGCTGGGTGTTTTCGGAGAGGGCCTAGTGGACACAAACAACTTTAGCGAGAACGAGGGCAATCCATCATTATAGACGAAATCAAAGGTTTGACAGAATCGAAGACAATAATGGCCTTCATGGATTTGAGGGAGCACCTACGGACAACTTGGAGGCAACGACGTGGCTTAGATGTTGCCGAAATGACCAATTTTCTGCGAGGGAACCATTAGGCTTACTGGAAAACAGGGGAAGATCAAGCCAAGATAGCGACTTTCAGGGCCTCTCGGTGGCAACAATAGCAACAATAGGGGCTGGGTTGGTCTAGACTAAAAGATGGGACTACAAGGAAGTGGAAGCCACCAAAGGTGCACCAAACAATGGTAGGAGGAGGAAGAACGAGTGATGAAAGAGTGGGGTGTTCACTCAGTTACAAAATAGGGGGCCTGTGACCATAGAGAGGAAAATGCGAGATTGGGGTCAACTGGCAGCCAACCATTGGCTGTGACACATTAAGGGGACACCTAATGTGGCTGGCAGGATAGCTAACATCTAGTCGATCGTTTGTCATCGGTGGATGTCAACAGACTAACTAAACCCATAAATTCACTCGATTGGATCTCGAAGAAATGATTAGAAGTGGGATGTTACAAATAGCTCGAGACTTAAGGCATCTTAGAGTTTTGCTTACACTAAGTAAGAAAAAATGAAGAACATGTAGGGATACAAGAAGAGGGAGCTTGAAAGATAGACTCCATATAGTGATATGGATGGGAAGGCTTACCAATGAGGTTTTTTGAAAAAAGGTCATGCCTGGCTCAACCCACAGCTTTCCATCTGTAGGAACAGAGAGATATGATGATATTGCATTCTAGTCTACTCTCTCAATTCCAATCGGTGCCATTTGTTAATAATTTGTTTTAAAACATCATTTTATTTGGAATGGAACAAACATGGCTTGACCATATACTAATTAGACTAGGCTAGGCCTTGGAAAGAGAAAAATAAAAAGGCTCTTTCGAAAATAGAGGTATTCTCACTTTTTTACGTTTTTTTTTCAAAATATCTTTGTAAAGATAGTAGATATTTAAGTTGTATATATTAATGTAGGAAAATATAATGAAGAGAGATAGAGAAAGTGTTTTCTTTTTTCCACCCTTACTTTTTGTGTAATTTAAGATAGTAATTATCTGTTTTTTTTCAATTGAAAGAGACAACTTAGTGAACTAAACCATTGGATTGCCAATCCACTATACAAGTTTTTCGTGCTAAGGGTTCAAATATGTCTCTTTACATTTTTGTAAATGACTTGGTATTTTTTGAAACCTTTCCTTTTTTATATATTTAATGTACAATAGATAAATCCTAAATAACAACATTGAAAAATTAAGCCAATAAAAAGAACGTATTTTTATCCTACACATCCAGGATTCCATTCTAGATCGTGAGATAGCAATCCAAAAATGAAGAGGGAAAGATACTATTAATGTATAAACAAAAAATTTGAGAGAAGCATTACATAATATCACATAGATAGATAGAGAGAGAGAGAGAGAGAGAGAGAGAGAGAGAGAGAGAGAGAGAGTGGATATGCCAATTGTATACCTAATATCCTATTTGACACCAATAAGCGAAATGGTTTCTTAAAAACTAAAAAGAAAAACAGAAAAAATTCATTTAGAATAAGAGTCAAATCTTTCATTAAAATACTATATATTTCGTATTTTGGGATGACTCTAAATGGATTTTTCCACATATGAAAAAGAATCGTAATATGAAAAGAAAATTGGGTGAGTTAGATTTCTTGTAGCTATCTTAAGAATTGTTTTAGTCCAGGGCTCATGCTGTGAGACTTAATCATCTTATTCATTGGTAGAAATATTTTTCAAATAAATCATGTCCAGAGCAGTATTAAAGATCTTGTTGATAAATTATAGCAACTTGCCAAACAAAGATTTAGAGAAAAAAAGAGAAAGGGTATTGGTAGTATGCAATCTGCGATTGAATTCAAAAAAGCGTAGGCCTATGGCAATTTGGCTAAGAAAAAACTAGTTGAATAATGGGAGGAATGACTAATATAGATCAAACTAAAGATATTAAGCAGAACAAATATTTGTTTCTTGAACTTGGTTATAAGTGTATTTGATTGAGTTATTGCTGTTGATAATTGATATCCAGAGAGAGAGAGTAAAGTATACCAAAAAACTTCTTTGAAGTCACCCTATAAAAAAAAAGAAAATTGGAGGTTGGACCTAGGCTTGAAAAGGGTTATGCCTTTTTTTATCCTTTTGTTGAAGGTCATTATAAAGTAGGTGTGTACGAGAAATTATCATGGTTCATCAAGAGAATGATAAATTAGTGATAGAAGTTATTAGTTATTCTGAAATCCCTTCAGGTTAATAATGTAGTTTAAATAAAACCATAATTGTTAAATCGGGATACTTTTGTCATAGACAATATATAAATTTAACAAACAATTTAATATGTTTTAAGTTATCGTTCACGAGAGTCTTGTTTGGCGCATAATAACAAGACTAAGCATAGTTTTTGCCCAATACGGCACAGCAACTTTTACATTTGCTTTGATTTATGTATCTATTTTTTGTGTGATTTATCGCTTGCGCACTTGTATGTTGCCCTATAGATTTGCTTATTTGGGAATAAAAAT
The DNA here is from genome assembly GCA_030064385.1 of Melaleuca quinquenervia. Taxonomy (NCBI): domain Eukaryota; kingdom Viridiplantae; phylum Streptophyta; class Magnoliopsida; order Myrtales; family Myrtaceae; genus Melaleuca; species Melaleuca quinquenervia. The sequence goes on along the minus strand of JAPVXF010000025.1, from coordinate 137,453 downwards.
TGGAAGATTGCATTAGAGTTGTTTTATGATAAAGATACTGTATCAGATGAATCTAACGTAATTAAGTGGCCACACTCATGAATCTCTACTTCACAAAAGTAAATTAAAACTCATGTGTCTCACTTGGCTCTTAATCTACCCATAATAGTTTAATGCCAACTCGTATAATCAAATATTAAATGATCAAACCTAGTTGTGATCAGTGGGGCATTTGGAATGTTCGTGATTAGTGAAGGTGCTACCTCCCAAGAAGCATCATTCATGACCGCATGGCAATTTTTCAAACTCCCTTGAATCTTATCACGAGAGAGTTATGACACAGCTGAAGTGAACATGTTCTGCCAATGAAGCCCAAATATAAGGATCCTTCAATTAGTGAATTTAAAAATCTTGAGACTATTTCGTGATTGAACTTCTTTAAGAATCCAAAGGAGTTTTCCTCTTCTTCACTCATTTCAATATTGATTCTGTAGTAGATTGCTTTCCTATTTATCGTAATCATACATTCAACCCAATTCAAGGCTTTATCTGTTAAGTGAATCGCTAACACCTAAACCGCCAGGGAAGTATTGATTCTTTAACAAATTAGCAATTCAATAGATATCTATAAATTAAATGATTTTTTACGCATTACTTATAGAATGATATCACTTTCTCATCGTTTTTGGAACAAGCTGTGAATTGGTAGTTAACCAATATTTTAAAAATCATTTTAGCACTTTTTAATCAATAAAAAATAAAATTGGATATAAATATTTGTGATATATATTTTATTGCAATTTTTAATTTGATAAAATTTAATATCTTGATATAATTTCTCATATATACCCACTTTACCTTTACATGTTGATTGAGAGGCCACCTCTTAGACGAGGTTTAGTATTAATACTTACTAATTTTATCTCACCCCGTGGTTATTAACAACTTTTAGGGTCGCATAGTTTCACAGTTCACTTTGGCACTCTGCTCAGCTTGATGGTGAAAGTCAAGACTTTGATCAAACCCCTTTTTGATTAAAAGTTAGAATAGAGGAGTTAGGGATAACCAACCCCCAATCTTAGCCGATTTGTGATTGAAAGTGCTTATGGCACGTCTTGTTGAAGTTGTATTAAAAGATGATTGTTGTGTTCATAATGACTACCATTATGTTGATGTATTAATAGGTATTATATTGTGTTGCATGCTATGTGACTTGCCTATTTAACTACCATTGTTTGTCAAGGATGCTTCCGCTTAGTTATAGAGTAAAAGATGAAAAGTCGACAATTGGATCTTGGGATAATATTGTCGCAAGGAAACATGAATGTTGGGACTTATCATGTGCCCAATGGATCGGGACGTGATAACTCCGATGTAGAAAACCCTTGTACCTAATTAAAATAATAACATACGTGCTTTACGTGGTGTATGGAAAGGGGTTGCTACAGCTTTGGTATCAGAGCTTAGGTTATGGCTTGGAGTGATAAGGAGCGATGGGAATATAGGTAGTTGGTAGGCATAATTTCTTATTTATGACTAACGACTGGTTGATTATAAGGATTTTCTGACACTTGCCTCTCTTATCGAAAATAGTGTTGTTGTTGTTAGAACCATGAGTGATCATATTCCTAGGGCGACACGAAGGACTACTCAAGGCCAGTCAAGTTATGGAGAAAGATCCCCAGAAGATCCTTGAATTAATGGTATTCTGCAGGCTCTGGAAACAATTGGAAATTTGATTGGTCGGCAAGCTCAGGATCACAATCCTGTCAATGGAGGAAATAACGGATATGAGGAACAACCCATGTGTAAGTTGGTTGAGTAATTCCTTAAGCTAAAGCCATCTAAGTTTTCTGGAAAAGGTGACCTAGAGGAAGCAGCTACATGGATCGATGAATTAGAGAAGGTCTTTTCCCTTATCCAATGTACTGACAAAGATAAGGTCACATTGGCAGTATACCAACTACAAGGAAATGCTGAATATTGGTGGAAGGCCACCATAAATGTCATCTTTCCTGAAGACACTAACGTCACGTGGGCCGCGTTTGTAGATGCTTTTAATGATAAGTACTTTTCTGAGTGCGCCAATGACCAGAAGATGGCAGATTTCCTCCAACTTCAACAACACCACTTCACGGTAGATCAATATGAGGAAAATTTTGCGGAACTATCAAGGTACGCAACCCGCTTGCTTGAAAATCCCATAGATAAAGCTAAGAGGTTTAGAGATGGCCTCAAGCCCGAAATCCAAAGTCAGCTGATGCCGTTAAATTTGAAGAATTATAACGAGATTTTTGAATGGGCATAGTTGATTAAAAGAGACATGGCAGAAAGGGCCAAGATGTCTGAATCACGCTTTGACAAGATGAACCAACGACAAGACTAGCGACCTATGGTAGGCGAAAGTAATTTCTTTTATCCGCAAAAGAAAATACAAATAAAGGACCCCTCATTCATTTGCATAATATGTGGGAGGCCCCATGGTAATGCACCATGCCAAGTCAGGACCGAAGCCTGTTTTGACAGTGGAAAGTTTAGCCATTCTGTGAAGAACTGTCCTCAAAGGCAACAAGGAGCGTTGCCCCAGAATCCTCCATCGCGACCAACCGGACCTCCCGGAGGAATAGTCCCCAGAATTGATCGACCTGCAAATCAAGCAAGAATATTCATGATCGGCCAAGAAGAGATGGGACACTCTCCAACTATGAACACGGGTACCATATCTCCATGACAATGCCGCTTATGTGTTGTTTGATACTAAGGATGCCCATTATGTGATGGCTGGAAGAGTTTGTGAAGTTAACAAGAATGAAAGCTAGACCCTTAGGGATTACTTTGAACATTGTCACTTTCATGATGAGATTTTGACTATGTTAAGTTGCCTAGTGTAAGATTGCTTTGAATGGTCATGAGAATACAATAAGCTTAGTAGTTATGACTTTATATGATTTCAATGTCATATTGCGATGGATTGGCTCACGAGATGGTTGTCATTAAGTTTAACCCCTAAGAAGGACTTGGGTTCCAGTTTATAGAAAATAAGGGAGTACCATCCACTCCTTGTTATCGTCTCTTAAAGCAATTTGATTATTGGAAAGAGGTAAGAGACTCCGAGTTTAAGTTTGAGGTGGACCTAGCCACATAAGGAATTATCAAGGAATGCGCATCAAAGAAGAAGTCAAAGAAGGGCTGCGTTTCCCTGAGGATATAAGAAGAAATATTATCAGAGTAGCGCAACGTAAGTATGGTGGACATTGCCAAACACATCGCCTGATTTTCTATAAGTAAGAACTCCGATGTGTTGGGAAAAAGTCGGGGAAAGAAGATGAATTGGCCTAGAGTTAGTCCAGATGTCGATAGAGTCTATCCAACTAATTAGAGCCAGAGTTAAGACTGCCCAAGACCGACAGTAAGGTTGCGCTAATCGTTTATGCAGGCAACTAGAATTCTAGGTTGGTGACCATTTGTTTTTTAAAGTGTTATCAATTATAGTTATGTCACCATTCGACAAAAAGGAAAACTCAGGCCTAGGTATGTTGACTCTTTCGAAATCTTGGATAGAATAGGGAGTCTAGCTGATTGACATGCCCATCCACCCAAATCATGCTTAGGTTTATGACATTTTTTATATGACCATGCTAAGAAAGTATGTTATAATATTCAGAGTTTTGAGGACGAAATTCCTTTAAGAGGGAGAGAATTGTAACATCCTGAATTTCGAGAACCTGATTAACGAAAGAGGAGACAAGGATAAGGGAACTAGAATGATGTGTTTTGGTTGCATCTCCATGAAGAGTTGATGACAAAGAGTAGAACTAGTTTGGTCGAAGAAATGTACCAACCTAGATGATGTCATGGAGAAGAGGAAATAAGGTTGATATAAGCCTAGGACATCTAGAGGGACTATATTGAATAGCCAATAGGGTGAGGGAGAGGGAGATTTGGCCAATCGAAGAATATAGGATGACTAGAACATGAAATACACATGGTAGTAGACTTTAGGCAAAATCTTAGACATTAAATGCTAGAAATCTTCTCAAGCTTGAGCTCCAAGATTTGTTAGTCATTAATGCAATTAGTGAGGGAGAATATTATGAAAATATTCCAGCTTGGACTCCAATCTTTGACTAAACTTAGACCTCAAGTTTGTCTAGGAGAATATTAGGAGAATATTCTCTAACTTGGGACATAAGCTTTGGCTAGTCTACAAGCCTATAGATCATAGGTTATTAATATTAGCTTGAGCTATAAGTTTCCCCTCTAGCTTGCCCTCTAAGTTTCCTCTAAAACTTGCTCTCCAAGTTTGCTTAGTCTCCAAGTTTCTTGCAAACTTGGGCCCCAAGTTTGCCTAGCCTATGAGCCTAGCCATAGGCCATTAAATGCTTGTCTTGAGCCCCAATCTACTTGTCTGTTAATAGGAAGAGAGCCACCTTCACTTGCATCTCTTTCTCAGCCCAAAAGCTCTCCCTTTCTTCTTGAACTCCTGTTGCCCAAATTCGTCACTCTATAGAACAGTCCACTGTTTGCCTCCAAAACACTTACCTACAGCTATTTCCTTCACCAAATCCCTCCACCATCCTTTTATACACCTTAAAACCGTCCCTTCCACCAAAATTTAGCCCCAAAGGAGCTCTGGTTACTCCTAGATGAATTCTGGAAGTTCCAGACTTCATTCTCGAAATACTACACCGTACACTTTACTGTTTGGCTTCAGTTGACTGATCAAACGACCTCTGAATTGAGCAAAACCACATGCATTCTCTCCGTAAATCTAGAGCTTTCCAACCCATCCAGCCATGTCCCCAGACATTTAGAAATAGCCACTATAGAACCGTCCGAATCCAGCCGTTTTCTGGCCAGTCCGCCTGCACCGATTCTCTTGTTTTCTCTATTCCTTAAATTCTCTTCCCCATTTTTGGTATCTACATTGGGTAAGTAGACTTTCTAACCCTCGGGTAGGGTGTGACGTTACGTAGTTAACTTGTAGAGTGATTTCCTTAAATTATCTTTACACTTTGGTCTTACCAGTCTTGCTAATTGCTTTTAAAGTTTCATACTACCTTTTTGATGACAAATACCTATCTTTTGCAAAGAAAATGATTTTAAAAAATGAGTTTATGAAAATGTCTTTGATTTTAAAAGCAAGGTGAAAGAAATGATTTTTGAAAATGTTTTGATTGTGTGTAATTAGCCTCCTCGTCGGATGGACTTTGGGGGAGTTGCGCCCTACGGGGTATACCTGGCCTTTGTGTTGGTAGACGTGCTAGACGGGGCTAGACGTGATGATATGCCCGGATGGATTTCTACTGGAATTAGCCTCCTCGTCGGATGGACTTCGGGGGAGTAGCACCCTATGGGGAGATGAATATAAGCTCATATGGATTTCCGGTGGAATTAGTCTCCTCGTCGGATGGACGGGGAGTAGCACCCTGCGGCGTGTGCTTGGCTTTTGAGTCGAATGAGCCGTACTAGATGGGGCTAGTATGTAGCTTGGGCTACAATTCAAGGGGTGCGTTCTGAGCCTATGGGTTAAGGAAACAAATCATTGAGGCCGAGACAACGCTACGCATTTTGATGTGAGCGCTTGTATATCCAAAGAGGATAATATATTGGTTTGGTAGAGGGATGGCGATAAGGCGCACCTCTGCCCTTCCAATATGTGTTAAGACGATAATAGTAAATGCATGTGATGTGTGTATAAATTGTTTTGATGTTAATGTTAATTTTACAGGCGAGTTATTTTGGAAATCCTTAAAAGGTGTTTTCTGAGAAATAGTGAGGTTTGAGAAAGCATTTTGTGATTTCTTTAAACTTGAGTTTTCAAACATTTGCATGTTGATTGCGAGGCCACGTCCTAGGTGATATTTAGGATTTCTACTTACTAAGTTTATCTCACCCCGTGGTTATTAGCAATTTTCAGGGTTGCATAGTTGCATAGTTCACTTTGGCACTCTGCTCGGCTTGATGGTGAAAGTTAAGACATTGATCAAACCCCTTTCTAATCAGAGGTTGGACTAGAGGAGTTAGGGATAACCGACCCCCGATCTTAGCCGATTTGTGATTAAAAGTGCTTCTGGCACGTCTTGTTGAAGTCGTATCAAAAGATGATTGTTGTGCTCATAATAACTACCATTATGTTGATGTATTAATAGGTATTATATTGTGCTGCATGTTATGTGACTTGCCTATTGAACTACAATTATTTGTCATGGATGCTTCCGCTTAATTATAGAGTAAAAGATGAGAAATCGACAATTGGATCCTAGGATAATATTGTCACAATGAAACATGAATGTTGGGACTTATCATTTGCCCAACGGATCGGGACGTGATAACTCTGACGTAACGAACCCTTGTACCTAATTAAAATAATAATGTACGTGCTTTAAGTGGTATATGGAAAGGGGTTGTCACAGCTTATATACCAATTCGGGTTATATGAGGATTTCTTATTTCTATTTCTCTATTTGAAAATATAAAATGGTGGGTTTGAATTTCTATTTCTATTCTACTCATTATGTTTTGTTATGTGGCACGAACATGTATTTTAATTACGGCTTCAAGACAATCACTGATTCATACGAGGTTGAAAGCCAAAAAAATGAATACAGAGGAACTAAACGCCCGTGTTGCTGCACTAGATGACATAATTACTCATCTAACTACACAGTTTACGCAATTTGTGAACAATATCAAGGCCACTTTGGTGCCGTCAAACTCAAATCAGGCAGCACCAACAGCGATTCCTGAACCAGTGACTGTCGAGGCTAGAGGTGAAAATGTGCATGCATCGATTCAAACACCTATCGTGGTTGAACTTGACCTAATTGCTGAGGGGTGATCCTTGCACATATGATAAAGGAGAACAATAGAAGACTCGCCAAATTAGAAGAGAAGCTCTGAGCCATGAGGCTATGAAGCAAATGTTTTAGAAGATCTGTCTCGTTATTCCAAGATGCATTTCCCTGAAAAATTTAAAATCTTAGAGTTTGTCAAGTATGATGGGATGGGAGACCCTAAGATCCACCTCAAATATGATCTCAATCAAATAGGGAGGTATGCACAAAATGCCCCTCTTCTAATTCAAACTTTTCAAGAAAGTCTATCTAGCCCAGCCTTGCATTGGTATATTCTTTTAGAGCCTGAGAAGATGGATTGATGGGAAGAAGTGGCTGAAGCCTTCATTTTACAATACAAGTACAATACTGAAATCACTCCTACATGAGATGTGCAAGCTTGTACGGAGAAGAAGAGGAGAGAAAATTTTCAATCTTTCGCCCAGAGATGGCGCACTATAGCTGCACTAGTTAAGTCTCTGATGGATGACAGAAAGATGATCTAATTATTCCTGAGAGCTTTTCCTTCGGAATTTTACATTAAAATGGCTAGATCAGGTTGTGAAACATTTGCCCATTTCGTAACTATTGGAGAAAGAATTGAGGGAGCTATCCATGAGGGGCGGATTAATGAATGAGTAAATTGGAGATTCCCCACCAAGAAAGAAAAATAAGTGGAGGTGGCTTATGTTTAGACTCCAATGAAAACAAGAATTCCCATAAATTCACAATACTCTTCAACATTTGAAGGTAGAGTGAATCGAAGAACATAATGTTATTGTTGCTAGATATCGGCCTCTTCCAAGGTCCTTATCAAAGTTGTTGCCAATACTGCTAGACAAATAACTGGTTGTTAAGGAGGCATATCAAGCCAATCCTCCTAGTTTTGCTAGGTTTGATATGTCAAAGTCTTGTGAATATCATATGGGGGAAAGGGGACATAATTTGGATAACTACCTTGCGCTCAAGTATAAAGTACATAATTTGCTAGATAAGGGAATGTTAACATTTAGACATCCCCAACCTAATGTGCAACAAAATCTTCTTCCAAATCACGGCCTAAATGTAAATATGATTATGGGAGATGATTACAATAATATGGATGATTTAGCAGAGCTAAAAATGGAGAATGATGGTTTTTTTCAACTAGAGGAAATAGTGGCTATGATGTCGTCTATGGTAATTGATCTGTACGATGAAGAAGAAACTCTTGGTCTTGGTGAAAGTAATGTCAAACCTTTGGTGATTGATCTTATGACCGAAGAGTTTGCACTACTGGGGATGAATGCAAATGACTTTGAACCAATAGTCATCGAGTTGCCACCAGATGAGGATAAATGTTTGTTTAAATCTGGTCGAAGCTGAATATTAGAGCTATCTTATTTGATTGTGGGACGAGGGAGATTGGTGCCATCACGAACTCAGGTCGTTATTATGCACCTTCAAAAACATCAGAAAAGAAGCTGTTACTGATGAAGAGGCTAAAGAATTTCTTGCGATTGTTAAAACTATAAAGGTTAACATAGTTGAGCAATTGCAGAGGATACCAACTCAAATCTCACTCCTAGACCTCTTCAAAACATAAGGAAAAACATAAGGATGCATTGCTGAAGGTCCTCAATGAAGTTCATGTGTCAGAAGTTATTAATGATGATCAACTATTGGGTCCATATTGCTGAAGGACCAAATGGCTTTTTCTGATGAAAATTCCCTCCAGAAGGTCGTAACCATGCTAAAGCGCTACTTATTTCAATGTCTTGTTGTGACAAATTGGTTTGAAGAGTACTAATTGACAATGGCTCAGCTTTGAACATCTGCCCTTTGGCCACCTTGCATTGTTTGGAGATCGATAGGGCGAGAATTAGAAACTCTAAATCAAGTCATTAGTGAAATGAAGAAACAAGTCATCGGTGAAATTGAGCTTGAGCTTCTAATTGGCCCATTACCTTCCTAATAAATTTCCAAGTGCTGGACATCCCCAATGCTTTTAATTTTTTCCTATGATGCCCATAGATACATACTGTTGGGCCAGTACCTTCCAGTCTACACCAGAATGTCAAATTCATTGTGGACAATAAGCTAATAATTGTTTATGCTGAGACGGACTTCAAAGCATACCATGACACCAACATCCCTTATGTTGAGCTAGAGGTGAAGGAAGAATATAGCTACCAAGCATTGGAGCTAGTGTCCATGCTTCATGTGTTTGTAGGAGTTGTTATGCATAAACTAGAAATGAGCAAACCCTCGATGATGGTGAGTAGGGTATTACTCGAACATGGACATATTTCGGGAAGAGGATTGGGTGTACGTGCTCAAGGTGTCCATAGGCCTATAAAACTTGTCAAATGTTATAGAAGAAAAGGCTTAGGCTATGATGAAACCTAAGATAGCTTGAACGATGGTGAGAAGCCAAAAGAAGTAGGAGGCAGCTAACAGCCACCCCAAGGTAGCTCGAACGTTGGCGAGAAGCCAAAAGAAATAAAAGGTCCGCAACAGAAGTTACTCCCTCCCTTTATAGAAGAAATTTTCCAAAAGTCATCCAAGCTATTGCAGGAGGTGGAAGGAGCCATCTATAATATCGCTCCACTATTTCATGAAGGCTTCATAGGCATGCTCAGTAATGAAGAAGTTGAATCTTTAGCTAGTAAACTTGATGTCTCTCTGTAAGGATGCTCTTTGCTTAGTTTCTTTTCCATGTCTTTTATAGGAACTGTTATTCATTTCATTCTTGACTTGTAATCTCATCTTGGATTTTGAGTTGTTGATCTAAGATTATGAGCTTTGTAAAACAGCCTTATCCATTCAATACATATGTATGTTTTATTAAGGACATGTAGAAATATACCATACCAAGCCAATGATGATATGTATTAATTCACTTCACAATGTTGTGTGAGGCTTGGGTTTCTACATGATTCCTAGTTTCTGAAAATGAATTTACTGAATGAAGATGTCCAATGATATGATGACCGATTTTGAGCTATTTTTGTCTAAGCAACACTTTCGAAAATGGTTTCGAAATTCATGCATTGCTTTCATTTCCTATTCACTGACTATCTTCATTGTATCTCAAGCATGACATTGTACATGATGAATGCATATATGATTCAAAAATGCATGAGGAAGAATATATGGAATATGATATGAATGAAGACAATAGCCAAAAGAATGTTGAAAAAGATTGGATCCGTCATGAGGAGTCCAAACCTTTAAAAGCAGAACCGATGGTAACGGTGAATTTAGGAGATGGCGAGAATGTCGGAGAAACAAAGATCGGAGCCAATCTTTCAGAGCATGAAGCGAAAAGAATGATTGATCTTTTAAAAGATTATAAAGATATGTTTGCATGGTCTTATGTTGAAATGCTAGGGCTAGATCCAACAATTGTTGAACATGCTTTACCTATTGAGCCTAGCATTCCACCTAAGAAGCAAAGACTTAAAAGGACAAAACTGAAGTTGTAAAAGAAAATTGAAGAAGAAGTAACGATGTTATTGAAAGTTGACTTCATAGAGGTATCGCACTACCCTGCTACAAGGCGATGCCCTTTGGACTAAAAAATATTGGGGCAACTTACCAAAGGGAAATGGTCACATTGTTTCACGACATGATGCATAAGTGGATAGAGATATAAGTCAAGAAGTGGTGAAGATTATATTTGTGTGCTCAAGAAGTTATTCGATCGACTCCGAAAATTTAAGCTGAGACTAAACCCTGCAAAATTTGTATTTAGGGCAAAGTTTAGGGAGCTACTGGATTTTATGGTGAGTGATTGAGGCATTGAAATTGACCCATCTAAAGTCAAAACTATTTGTGACCTCAAAGCTCTTTCAATTGTTAAGGAGGTTCGAAGTTTGTTGGGAAGATTGAACTATGTGACAAGATTCATTTCCCAATTATCAGAGATAGCCAAACCATTCTTTAAACTTCTGAAGAAGAATGCTAAGATTGAATGGGACAATGAATGTCAAAAGTCCTTTGAGGAAATAAAGTATTATCTTTCTCATTCACTAATATTGGTGCCTCCAGTCACTAGAGTGCTGTTGATCTTATATTTGACTATTCATGATTAATTCCTAGGAGCTATGTTGGCCCATAAAAGGCCAAGTGATCAAAAGGAGCATACTATATACTATCATAGCAAGAAGTTCACTATGTCGGAGATGAGCTACTGCGGAGTACAAAAGACATGTATGGCATTAGTATGGGTTTCCCACCGACTGCATCAATACACATCATCAAATTTTTCTTGTGACTGAAAATGGCCCTATCAAATACCTTTTGGAGAAACCTACATTGGTTGGGAAATTAGCCAAGTGGCAGGTTCTTATTTCTATGTTTGATATGCGAAGTAAGAATGAGAAATCTGTTAAAGGAAAACCTCTAGCTGACACATTAGCTGAAAGTCCTAGTCAAGTAGATGATTTGACAACGGTGATCATGTAAATAAGCATATCTAGGCGATATCCATTAACAAATGGACCATGTACTTTGATGGTACTATTAACCTGTCTGGATCCAGAACATGTGCGGTTTTGATTTCCCCGATGGGTGAACATTATCCCGTCACTGCGAGATTACAAAGCTTGGAGTGCAAACTTGCATTCTTGGCTTACAACTAGCCATTCACATAAAGGTTATGAGATTACAAGTTTATGGTGATTTGGCACTTATTATCATTCAAACTAAAGAACAACGGCAAACACGTGATTCCAAATTGATCCCATATCATCAATTTCTAGAAGAATTGGTAAAGGAGTTTGAAAAAATTTCATTTGAAAATATGTCAATGTGTCAAAATCGATTTGCTGATGCATTGGCCATGCTATCATCAATGTTACAAGTGATGGAAGGAATAGATATTTGAACCACTGAGGATCAAAATTCTCAAACATCCAACTTATTGCATGGTGTTGAAGAGGAGTTGGACGGAAAACCATAGTGTTATGATATCATGATCTATCTCCAAAAGGGAGAATTTCCCAAAGGAAGCAAAGCATCTAATATAAAATATTTGAAGAAGCTAGCATCAAATTTTTTTGTCAACGGTCATGCTTTATATAAAAGATCTTTCAATTCAGTACTGTTGAATTGTGTTGATGCTAAAGAAGCTAATCAATTAATGAAGGAAATACTCGAAAGGAAATATGGCCTGCATATGAAAGGTCACCTCTTGGCGAAGAAGATCATGAGATTATGATATTTTTGCTTAACTATGGAAACTGATTGTATCAGCATGTCTAGTATTGTCATCAATGTCAGATTTATGGAGATAGGATCAATGTCCCACAATACGAACTTCATCAGATGTCTAAACTGTGGCTATTTTTTATGTGGGGCATTGATATGATTGGTCCAATCAACTCGAAGGCTTCCAATGGGCATCATTTATTTTGGTGGTAATTGATTACTTCACGAAGTGGGTCGAGGCAAATTCCTATGCTAATGTCACCGCTAAAAATGTGGCCAAATTCATTCGCAGAGATATTATTGCACGATATGGAGTTCTCAAGTCGATCATTACTAATAATGGCTAAAATTTGAATAACAATATATTGGATGACATGCTAGGCGAATTTCAGATTCATCATTTAAATTCTTCATCATATCATCCACAAATGAATGGAGCTGTGGAAGATGCTAATACAAAAATAAAGAAGATCTTGTCAAAGACAATTGACAATTATCGTGATTGGCATGAATCATTGCCATTCACATTGAAGGCATATCGAACTTCGATTTGTACTTCAATAGGGGCAACACCATTTTCACTGGTTTACGGTATAGAAGTAGTTTTACCTGTAAGAATTAGAAATTCATTCATTAAGGATCTTATCGCAACTTGGACTCTCTAAAACTGAATAGGTACAATAGAGATGTGATCAGTTGAATTTAATTGAAGGAAATAGGCTTAAAGCTTTATGTCATAGCCAATGTTATCAATAGCGGGTTGCTAAATCATTCAATCGCAGAGTTTGACCGAGGTATTTTAGGGCATGTGCTATTGTGCTCAAGAAAGTTTTACCTATCTTTCCAAACTTGCGTGTGAAGTTCACTCCAAATTATGAAGGTCCATACATCGTCAAGAATGTTTTACCAAGTGATGCCTTGATCCTTGTTGAAATGGATGGACGTGAATTACCAAAACATGTAAATGACGATTCAGTTAAAAAGTATTTTCCATGAATAAAATCAGAGAGACTTCAAACTTTCTTTGATGCAATCTGAATTCTTATATGCAACAAGTCCTACGCACATTAACATATGTTCATTTTGTAGGAGAAAGGTGATGATCGAAGAGACAAATACAATGATAAAACCTTCAAAATATGAATCACCACCAATTAAGGGTAACATAGTGTCATTCCAATTCCTCACTCTTAAGATCATTCATTGACGCAATGTCTTTATTACATCACAGGGTTGATCGACAACCAACGAGGAGGCAGGTGAGTACTCCTTTCTCTGTAAGCCCTTTTTAGCAAGACTAAAAGTTGTTTGAAATGTAGAATGGCTTTGCACCAAGTAGTTGAAATGACAAGATTCAGGGCAAATCATCAATGTCCACCCCACTTGGAGGAAGTGCCGACACGTTTGTGTCAAGCTCAAGAGTAGCACGATATCGTTATCAATTTCTTACTCCCAAAATCATTTGCTAACACAATATTTTTAGTATGTCACAGGACAACTCGATAGACATCAGGGAGGTAGGTAAGTATCCCTTTCCTTAAAACTCATTACATAATAGTATGAGTAGAAATTATTTGAAATGTCAAATGGCTTTACACCTTCACAAGTTTGTTTTTTTTAAGAAAAAAATTGAGACAAAATGAGACAAATTCAGAATTATTTCCTTTAGATGATTGAATAACATTCTTTAATTGTCAACCAATGAGTTGGTACATGCATCTTGCATCAAAATCCCAATGGAGGATGTTTTGAATAAGTGTTTTTGCACAAAAAAGAAGTGAGCATTGATTGTTTTGGATTGGAGTTCTTAAGATGAAGAAAGACAAGCTTTGTCCATACACATTCCTAATACACTATGAGAGTTAAGTGAAAACAAAAAACAACAAACAAAAAAAAAACTTGTCTTAGGACGAAGGATATGTTTGCGGTCGATATATGGATCAAAATTATGAAAGGAATTTCTTTCTCTATCCCACACACTATATATCTCTTGCTAGCCACTTTGAGCCTGAAAAAGGAGAATTCTTTCAAATACCATTGTCAAGAACCACCCTACACTTAGGCAAATTTTGGAGGATATGGTTGAAGAAAAACATTTGGAGAAAAAATTTTGAAAAGATTTTATTGCATCCACTTGCATCAATCTTTTTGTGATAACTTCAGGTGGATTCTCATAGAAGCTCGAAGCATCTCATAGTGAAGAAGAGTATTTATTTCTCTATCCAAACACTTATATCCATTACTTAGCCAAGTTGAGCCTTAGAATTTCTTTTCAAAACCCGAGTGATGATTACCTCCCTACACTAGGGCAAGGCATATGACTTACGAAGAAGAATAATAATAGTTGAAAATGTCTCAAGACTCCTAAGACCACACAAAATGAGTGAAAATTAGGGGTTATGAAAAAGCAGTTTGCCTAGTAAAAGCAAGGCTAATGCTCGTGGAAGTTCTACCTAAGGCAAAATGCTTATAAAATGAAGGATAGAATAAGCATGCTTGCAAAAAGTATGCTGTCATGTAAACACTAAAAAAAAGGTAGAAAGAGAGTGAAGCTCTTATATCTAAAAAATGGCTAGTTGATGGACTCTCGAGACAAAGTGAATTCATAAGTCAAGTTAAAAAAAATCAAATCAAATGAGATGGTAATGATGCCCTGGTAATCACCAACTTCCTTTTAAGCCTCTCTGAAAATACATGTAAGCCTTTCAAGGCTTACCCTGAACCAACATTACAACCTTTTCCAGAAGCATTTTATGATTGGGATGTTTCAAGTAGATGTGAAGATTTCACAAAAGGAGCTACTGCTTAAAGGAGTAGAAGCAATAATTTCTTATCTTATCTTCAAGGTTCTTGACTTGTAATCCCGGCGAAAATAATGTCAAATGTTCTTTCTCGGCCTCAGAATGACTACCTGTTGTATAAGCCCATGACCTTGCCCACATTATGGTCCTAATAAAGATATTTCCGATTGATCAAAGTGTATTCACCGTGAACATTTCCAAAAATCTTTGACATAGGTTGTGTGAGGTGTTGCTAATAGACAAAAATGACAACCCACATCAATGGATGGGATCAAAAG
Organism: Melaleuca quinquenervia; assembly: GCA_030064385.1. Classification (NCBI taxonomy): domain Eukaryota; kingdom Viridiplantae; phylum Streptophyta; class Magnoliopsida; order Myrtales; family Myrtaceae; genus Melaleuca; species Melaleuca quinquenervia. Next base: position 122,366 of record JAPVXF010000025.1, on the reverse strand, counting down.
CCATTTTGAGAGATTACAAGAAGGCCTTTCTAATTAAGGTTCTCCTATTAAGCATCTTTAACATGCTCCTTCATATAAATCAGGATCACTTCATTCAAAAAAATATTCATTTTGATGGCGATGCCACAAATTAGTTGACAATTATTTGAATACTATTCAATATCTTTATATTGACCTTTAAAAATATTCATTTGACTTGCTCATGCAGCCTTAGCTTCTTTCCTACATTTGACAATAATGTCTGGCAATGCTAAATGCTTCCGGTCTATCCTTTGTAGGATTTGATAACAATGCATGATTATGTCAAGTTCTTTTAGTACATCATCTTTTAGAATGTTTAGTGATGTTTGGTAATGTCAAGCACTCACTGTCCATTTGCTCTGAAAATCTCTCACTTTTCATTAATAATGATGGCTATGCTAAATGCTTCTAGTCCAAAAAAAAAAATCATCTAAAAATATTGTGTGGTTATGCCAAATGCTTTCAGTGTTAAAAAAAGAAAAAAAAAGAAAAAAAATTGATGATTGATAATATCTCAAGTTTACTTATGTAATCATTGACCTTATTGGACACGATCAGCTATTATTGCCTACAATGAGCTTAAGTAGCTTGTGGTGAGTCTTCATAGCCCCGAAGTCATTTTCTTGACACGGTCAGTTATTGTTGCCAACAATGAGCTTTGTAGCCCGTGGTGAGTCTTCATAGCCCCGGAGTCCTTTTCCTAACACGGTAAGCTATTGTTGCCTGCAGTGAGCTTAAGCAGCCTATGGTAAGTCTTCATAGCCCCGAAGTCCTTTTCCTCAACACAAATTGGTATTGTTGCCTGTAGTGAGCTTTAGCAGCCTGTGGTGAGTCTTCATAGCCCCAAAGTCCTTTTTCCTGACACATTCAGCTTTCATTGCCTATTGTGAGCTTTAACAGCCTGTAGTGACGCTTTATGGCTCCCAGTTTTCCTCACATTAGTCAAACCCCATTTTTATAAGGTAAGATTACTTCTCATTTCGTCAAGACTAGTGTTACAAAAATCAAAAATCAAATAAAATAATTCAATCAATAAAAAATCATCATAAAAAGACATCATAGAAAAGGTGAAAAAATAGAAAATGCTCATCATTGCTTACTATAGAAATTAGGCGTCTCTTATCTTTCAATGAAACCTCTTCAAACTTCCCTTCAAAGAGGGGCAGCTCTTGACACCTAATTTTTACCATTCCAATAAATTATTTGGTTTCTTTTCCGAAATAATAATGGTTAAATAGAAGTTAGAAGTTTTTTGAATAATAAAAAACAACAACAAAAACAAAAATTCTAAACAAAAAGCCCAATAACCAAGCTTGATTAATTGGTTTTCACTTCACATGGCATTTTGGGCCATCCATGAGCAAGTTGACTCGTAAAGCTCATCATCTTCAATCCAACCCATTTCCCGAAAAATTCCTAAGCCCGTATAATTTAAAAACCAATTTTAAGCCCAGGGGAAGGAGGGGCTAGCCATTTTCCTTTTCCCTTGACTTGTCGTTAGTTCATTAGAAAAAAAATGGGGGCGAAGGCTTTGGGGATGAACTGGGGATTTGGATCTCCTACTTTAGGGGTTCTAAGGTCGGAGGCATTTGGTTTTAATATTAGCCATCGGATCAGATCCGATGATTGGGATTAGAGGGCGCTAATGAAAACTAAAAAAAATCATTTTTCATTTAGAAAAAAAAAGGCAAAAGGAAGAGGCTTTCTTCCTTCTTCCTTCTTTTGGAGACACAGCCCTCGGAAAAGGACGTATATCACTGCAATGGTTTTTCAAAAAAATTTCTCTCATGTCTCCCGCCCTTCATCTTCTTCCAGTTCCAACCTCGCCCCTTCCTCTCTCCCTTTCCTCTTCTCCTCCTCCACCGACCTCACCTCCTCCTCTCTCATCAAGTGTACGTCAAAAACTGATGACGGCATCGACAACAAAGCAGCCAACTCGACAGGACTCTATCATTACCTTGCTAGACATCTCCCTCTCTCTCGCTTATAAGAGTCCTGCAAATGGCAGCTATTGGGTTCGAGCTTTGAGGGAGTTACATGAGCTCGGTCTCTTGCCTAACGCCTATAAGGTGGTGAAGTACCTAGAGCCAGTGATGTCACAGCTCGTCCCTAGGCTTCGACTACTCGTAGAGCTCGATCTAGGCTCCCCTTCTCCCTCGCTCCCATTTCCCCGTCGATTCCGGTAGCTTTGCCAGTCTGAGGAAGCTTTGCTTCGAGTGTTTCGGCCAAGAGAAGACGGCGACGAGGAAGATGTCCAAGAAGATGTCCTGGACTAATATCATCTCAAAAGATCTCTATTTGATACTCATTTCTTCTCAAAAAATCATGCCAAAAATGTACACAAAGGAGCGACACGTGATGCTTTTAACAATCCTCAGTCTCTAGGCTGCGTTCTTGAAATGTATTATTGACCTCGTTTTGATATTATATTAAAACGTTCAGGTACAATATCTAATTTGATGAACGAAACAAACTAACTCACATGAACATGAAAAAGAAATATTGTAGATCCTAGACAGAGCAGTTTTATCATCGTACGTATGTCATCTGCTTCAAAAGATTTTTTGGGGTCGACAAATATGGTGGTTTTCGCTCCATCTAACAAAATGTTTGTCTGCTCCCCAGCGAATGATGAACTACCTAAAGAGAAAAAAAATGGTACTTAAGCTTCAACCTCAATTTGCCCCCCGATTGACAAAGCTTACTAGGACACTTAATCAAACGAGCTCTGGTCTCCAGTATGCACTATCAAGTTTTCCCTATCATGAAGAATCATGGGTTCAGCAGAGCCAGAGCAAAAGCCATTGCCGCTCAGACTAGACCTTCATGGTCGAGTCTCCGACTTATTGTTTGCCACGATTGAGGAGCTCCTTGAGCATTTAGTCCCACTCCAATGGTGGCTGTGTTTAGTGGCCTGGGAGTTGAGGCTGCTTTGGCTCTTATCCGGTCCATCCATTGTCGTGTCCTTATCTAACTACAAGCTCAGTTTCATGTGGTTCATGTTTACCAGGCATTTGGGTGCGGTCGAGCTTGTCGAAGCCTCCATGGCTAGTGTGTGCATCCAAGGTCTTGCTTATGACATAATGGCATTTGAGCACCACTCTTAAAGTTCATTGAACTTGTGGCTGCTTGTTTAATAATCACAGTTCAATGCTCATTATTTAGTTATGCTGATAGTTGTATTCACTTTTGTGAATTGTCTAAGATCATAGCATATTTGTCCAGTCTTAGTGTTGGAAATTCCATTGACATATCAAAGCCATAATGCTGGTGTTAATGTTCCCAAAATTCACAAAGCATGTAAAACAAGTCATAATCTTTCCTTGTATTATGATATTTCACAGTTGGGCATGGCCAGCGCGGTGCAAACCGTATGTGGCCAGGCTTATGGGGCAAAGAGGTACTCAGATATGGGCATCATTTGCCAAAGGCGTATAGTTCTACACTTGGGAGCAGCCATCCTTCTCAACATCATTTATTGGTTCTCTGGCCACATACTCCTACGATTGGACAATCTGAGACCATCACTAAGCCCTTGGGCAGTTATTCACATAGGGTTTGATTCCTCAGCTATATGCATTCACGCTTGCTTACCCGATGCAGAGGTTCCTTCAGGCACAGAACATAGTGAACCCTCTGGCTTACATGTCCGTGGGGGTCTTCCACTTGCGCAACCCCCTCACATGGATTGTGGTCTATGTCTTGGACTACGCCCTTCTAGGTGCAACCTTGACTCTAGGCCTATCGTGGTGAATTCTTGTCCTTCTCTATGCCCTTTACATTGTCCTAAGCCCTTCTTGTAAAGAATTTTGGACCGGCCTGTCAATTAGAGTTTTAAAAGGAGTTTGGCCTTACTTCAAGCTTACGATCGCTTCTGCGGTAATGCTTTGGTAAATTTTGTTGCAGAACTGCTTTACTACACTCATTCAGTCTTTTACATTGCCGTGGTTGGATGCGGTTTAGGTGGGCAGGTCTTAAGACAAAAATTCTCAACTTACCCCCATGGAGCAATCTCCAAAAGCTTGAACGCCATTGCATTCACTTCTGGTTCGAGGTCAGTTGTAAGTTCTATCAAGAAACCTATTTTTCTTCTAAAGGAAGTAGTCGTCAATGTTTTCGGCTCCTTATAGGACTTCTGGAAAGGTATTTACCCTAAAGAATGAAAAGTGTGACCTTTTATGTTATTGAACTTAGTATCTTCATGGACATCTGCTCAGACTTCTTATTCTTATTACTCATCGATAGATTAATCTTCTTCTTCTTCTTCCTTGTCACCGTCTTCTCTTGATTGAAATCCTTGAAGCAGAGCTTCCTCAGAGTGGCGAAGCTATCGAAATCGACGGGGAAGTGGGAGCGAGGGAGAAGGGGAGCCGGATCGAGCTCTACGAGTAGTCGAAGCCCAGGGATGAGCTGTCCAAGAACTTGTGGAGGATGTCTTGCAACATCACTGGCTCTAGGTACTTCACCACATTTTAGGCGTTGGGCAAGAGACCGAGCTCAAGCGACTCCCTCAAAGCTCAAACCTAGAGGGGGATGTCCAGCAAGGTAATCGCAGAGTCCCGTTGAGGTGGCTACTTCACTTTCGGCGCCATCGTTGATTATTGACGTACACTTGTTGGGAGAAGAGGAGGCGAGGTCGGTGGAGGAGGAGAAGAGGAAAGGAAGAGAGGAAGACGCGAGGTTGGAACTGGAAGAAGATAAAGAGCGGGAGACAAAAGAAAAAAAATTTTGAAAAAAAAGTGCAGTGTCGTACGTCCTTTTCCGAGGTCTGCGTCTCCAGAAGAAGGAAGAAGGAAGAGAGCCTCTTCCTTTTGCCTTTTTCTTCAAAATGAAAAATGATTTTTTTTATTTTCATTAGCGCCCTCTAATCTCAGCCGACGGATTAGATCCGATGGCTGAGATTACAACCAAGTACCTCCTACCATAGAACCCCTAAGGTAGGAGATCTAAATCCGTGAACTAGGAGTCATGACAGCAAGTGAGACAAGAGCTTCGCACATGGGGGAATAATTCTATTAGGAGGGCAAAGCAAAACCAAAAAAGGAATTCTCTCTAGCTCTCTCTCTTAGAGGAAGAAGCATCTCTAGCCTTCTCTTGCTAGTGGATCCATCTCGGAGCTCTAGAGTTCTTGGTCTTCTCTCGGCAGCTCTCACTTTGGCTCTCGGCCCACTCTTGGTAGCTCTCTCTCGCTTGGATCTAACTCCCGAAGCTCTCTCTCTCTCTCTCTCTCTCTCAGTCCTCTCTGGGCAGCTCGATTTCTCTTGCTCTCAATCTTCTCTTAAGTTCTTTCTCGCTCTTAGTTTTTGTTTCTAATTTTGGTCTTTGTCTCTCGGTTTTAGACTGAAGAGAAGATCGAACCAACAAAAGGAAAGAAGAGCAGTGGCGCAACTCTTCTAAATTTTGAGGATTCCATAAAATCCATCCATGATTGATTCAGGCTTCTCGTACACTGGTAAGTCGTACTTCCACTGAGTATATGCTTGACTTCATGATGCTGAGGTGATATAGATCTAATATAGAATGTTAGTTTGCTTGATTATCGAGTGTTGTTTGATGCATAATCTCGGCTGTAAGACTTGATTGTTAGTTTTGGTAAGATGTAGGCTTAGATTTTGGTTATTCTCGATGTTGAAGTTTACCGATTAGCATCAAACCTCACTTGCTCGACATAATGCCTAATTGAAAATCCGAACGCCTTCATTCAATTTTTAGCTTAGATGCTAGAGTTTTAGTTGTTAATGAAAGTCTCATTAGTCATTTTAGAATCGAATGGAGTGTTAGAGTCACCGACCGTCGTCTCTGGTGACATGGTTTGGTCCTTGGCTGGCGACGAGAATCGGATATGAACAAATAGTAGCAAAAGACCTTAAGGGCCCGTTTGGTTCAACATTTAGGAAAAGCCATTAAGAAAATGCAAACGTCTTAACTTGAAAGTATTTGGGGAAATGTAAATATTGTTTGGTAAATTGAAATTGACAACTACCTTCAAATGCAACTTTAAGGGAAATGCTGTTTGGTAAACTTATATTTGGAAAGTCGTCTGCTGTAACTAATTTTTTAAATATTTAACTTTAATTTGTTTGAAATTGAAAAAAGGTATGTTTATTTTCCATATGCTTTGCATATTGATAACTTGGCATGTTAGTTAGAATCTTTCATTTTTTTTAATACGCCAAAGGCTCGCTCAATTTCTTTTTTTAAGTTATACATCGGCCGTGCGACTTAGTGATCCATTATAGGCTTGGGCTCGAGTTCCACATCAACCAATCCAATTGCTTCACCATCATTAAAGCTTTTACTTAAGGTTTCACTAGACAACCAAGTAAACAGATCATTTTAATCCAAAGAAACAGCTCTCCAAACTAGGTACTGTCAATTTTTTTTAACTCAACCATAACACAGACCGATCTAAAACACGCGAAAAATGACGTACCAACATTTTATGTTCTTATGATCCCATAAAGTAATCCATGTTACATTGCTGCAGAGTACAAAATCCGTGCATATAGAGGACCTCGAATGGACCTAAAGAAAAGAAAAGAAAAAGGAAAAGGTGCGCTCCTTTCACGCCTTGCTGTCTATGCTCATCGGTTCAGGCTCCTTAGCAGCACTCTTCTACACATCCACAAAGAAGACAAAAGCCTCAGCAATGGTCAAGTATTGACAGATTATTAATATCTATGGTATCATCAATACACAAGAATTTATTGGTCTTACCTTAATAGGCTCTAGTTTTACTCATTTTGGCAAACATATTGCCATTGAAATTATCATCCTTTTTGTTGTACTCCTTGACCTTCTCCTTTAATACCTTGTACTCTAGTTTCACATCCCTGTTTCACAAGGTAAATTATATATCTGAGCACTATGTTCCCGCAAATTGATCAAGAAGTCCGAGACCATATAAAGACACATCTTAGAAACGAAAACTATGAGCAAAAAGTACATATTTTTAGGATCAATCTCTAGCGCCTTCTTGATATCAAGTTCAGCCAAATCAAGATTAGCCAGTTGAATGTAAGCTTGTGCTCTCCGGTAAAGAGCCCTAACATTCCTGCTATACAGCTTCAAAACTTGAGACACATAATCAAACATAGGAAACCATTGATGCATCACACCCAGAGAAGAATTCAACTATCCCAATGTATAAGCAGCATCCGTTTGGCATTAAATTTTGACCCATCAGAATGCCAAGCTGATTTTTAATTCTCTCTCTCTCTCTCTCTCTCTCTCTCCCCTTCCCTTCCCTTCTTCTTCGGCCTTTTACTTTCTCGCCTTCAGTCTTTGGGGGAGCCACGGTGGGGCGACATTAACTCAACACGGCTTTGAAACAAATGCCCAAAATCTTTAGACAACAAATGCTCAAAATCCAAATACCGTTCAACTTTGAAAACAATTTGACGAAATTAAGCACGTGCACCTGACAAACTCGGAGCCACACAAGAATCGACCGAGCAGAGTTTGAATTTTGCACGTCTGAATACCCATAAGGCCAAAAACCCAAATTTTGTTCCACTCTTATCCCTAATTTGACAAAACCAAGCAAATGCCATCGATGAACTCGGACTAATCCACATAAGCGCCATAACACAAGCAAAATTAATCAACTCAGCACATCAGAATCCATCTCAAATCACCTTTCGAGTCCACTCTCCAACATCTTCCCAGCTCAACACACTTCCGTAAACTACCACTAAGCCACTCTTACAAGCTACAGGACAAAGCCGAATAGCAATTGCGAAACTTCAAGAGAAGAGGGAAAGCACCGACAGCGAGAGCGAGGGGTTGTGTGCTAGTGGGAGGCGGAGAAGCTCAAGCGAGAGGCGGAGCGCGGGCAGCGCGAGCAGCTGGAGTGGGAGTCGGAGGGGGGACGAACTATGCAAGGTATAGAGGAGAAGAACGATAGGAGGGATGAGAGGCGCAGCTGGAAGAGAAGAACAACGGGAGGGATGAAAGGAAGGGTTAATAGGGGCAAAATGGAATTATTATAATATATGTGGGTAAACTTGTCCAAAGGTCTTATTTTCATTAAAAGGAAGGCAGCATGCCGAGAAAGCTAGAAAGCCGGATGCACCTCAGTAGCTGCAGTGGACAAAAGGCCTTTAAGGGCCTTTATAAATGCAATTGCATCTCCCCAAAATCCTCCAAATGCTGAACCAAATGAGTCAGCATTTGGCCAAACCCCTTTAGAGCCCCAAAGTACTTAGTGAATGTTGAACCAAATAGGCCCTAAGTTGGAAAGGAGAAGTGCACAGGCCAAGTTCACAAGGTTGCTAGGTTCACGGGCCAAGTTTGTATATTTTAGTTTCATGAGGCAAGTTAGGGAATTCCGGTTCATGAGCCTTAGTTCTCTCCGAAGCGCAGTCGAGTCTAAGCCTAGTTCTTTCCGAAGCCCAATTGAGTCTAAGCCTAGTCCTTTCCAAAGCCCAATTGAGTCTAAGCCTAGTCTTATCCAAGCCTGGTCATGTTCAAAGCTTTTTATGCCCAATGAAATTCCAAGCCCATTTACTCTAAGCCCAACTTGAATCTCAATCCGTTTTTAAAACCAGCCCACTTTAAAGACCCAATCTAGACTAATAGGGTTCAGGTCATTCACTCAGGCTGGGTCTGCCCGACTTGATCCAAATCCCTTTTCGTAATAAAAAATTAAGAAATAATATAAAATAATAGAAAATTTTAAAAAAATCAATAAAATCAATAGAAAGTAATTAAAATTTAATAAAACATTAGAATAAATTAATAAAAAATTAGAAAATAAATAAATATATGAAATAATAGAAAATTAATTAAAAATAAAATAAAAATCTAAAATCTAAAATTTTAAAACTCAATTGAATAAGCCCTTACGACTTTACTTTAGAGAGTGTTTTGACTATTTTTTTAGAGTCGATATTAGGATTGTTGATTGAACACTTATTTCGATTACACTTGATTGCGCATTTCATTACATTGATTGATAAATTTTTTTAGCATGGTTAGGATTTAAATCCAATAACACATATTCAATTAGTGGACTAGTGTGACATCCTAAAATTCAAGGATCTCACGATACTACACGTGACACTTGAGACCAATCGAAATGGAAAGAATTGAGCTTTTGATTAGATTGAGCTAGCCATGGAATAGACAATTGGAACAAACCAAAGGGAATGAAATGGAAATTGTGAAATTTGAGAGCCCCGAAGACCCTGTCGTGAATCTATCGCCGCCTCGAGCTCTATCCATCCATCTTAGGCATTTAAATTTGAGGCAATGGTGAAGTTTTCTAAACTATTCTTTTGATTTAGAAAACGGGTGAAATCGAGATTTCTACATTTGAACTAGATTTTAAAATTTCTAGAATTCTTTTTCTAGTTGATTCTAAAGTGACCGAATTTTGAGTCTTGACCCCGAGACCACCTAGTTGACCCTTTGACCTTTAGGCGAAGACAAGTAGACACGACACCGAGACCGATGAGTCATCACCAATGCCGACCAACCAGCGCTGCCGACCAGCCAACACTGCCGGCCAGTCAACGCCGACCGACTAGCCGCCGACGACAGTGCCGACCATCGTCCGTCCGCCCCTCTCTCCTTCCACTTGCCTCTTGCACTTTGATTTTTAAAAGAAGAAAAGATACATCTTTTAGAGGTCTTGTGACACTTGTCACACATGCAAAAAGTAAAATAATATTTTAATGTGAGAATCTTACTATATAGTATTTTAATCAAAGTTTTTTATTAAATTGATTTTGGACTATTTTGACAAATGTCATCCGTGCACAACCCTTCTTCTTCATTCTTCTTTCTCTTTCTTTGACCGAACCATGTCTCCTCTTTTCTTGAAAATTCAACCACCTCTTGGATTGAATGAAAATTTGATTTTTATTTTACAAATCAATTGCCACTTGCAAATGTGCAAGAAAGGAGTCTTAAAGTAAAAGTTTAAGTTTTAAAATTGAGAAACTTGCTCCCTACTTCTCTTAATTTTTCTTTTATCCTTTGTCTTTGATTCTATTTGATTTAAAAGGCAGATCAAATGATGATTATGGCCGAACAACCCCTCCTTTAAACTATTCGGCCACCTCTTCAATTTCAAAGGAAAGTCAAGCTTTTAGGAAGCGTTTTTGACAATTCTACTTCATGCAAGGAATCTTTGACTTTGAAATAGCATTTGAATACTTTAAAAAGGGGATTTGCCAAACCACTTCATCTCTTCTTCCCTAAGTTTCGGCCAAGTCTTGCATTGAAGGAAAAGGATGAGCCTTTGAACCTCTTCGACACTTGTCTTTCATGCAAAGGAGGATTTGACTTTGAAAATGGCAATTGGACACTTTGGATCAACCTTGGCCAACCATTTCCTCTTCTCTTCCCCTTGGTTGTCTTCTTTTTGCTTGTCTCTTGTGTTTGATTACCTTATAGTTTCAAAAAGAGTCATGATAGACTTCTTGGAAAGACAAGGACCAATCTAAGCCTCTTATTCCCTCTCATTGGTTGTTCTAACCAAGACAAGACTTGATGGACTCCATGGAGAGCTTGAAGACCAAACCAATTCCCCTCTCCTTCCCCCATTCGATTGTCCTCTTCATCTTTGACTCTTGGTTGTTCTAATCAAGAAAGGGAAGCCATCATGAAGCCTAGGGAAGGCAAGGCCGAGCCAGCTCCCTCTCTTCTCTTCCTTTCCCTTGTCTCTTCCTTCTTGTCTTCTTTTCTTTGGTAAATGCCATGATGACTCTTGGAAATGGATGAGCCGAACCAACCCTCCTCCACTCCTTTCCTTCTTGTCCTCTTCCTCTTGTTCTTGTATCTTGATTCTTGTTGCCTTTTCTTGAGCCAATGGAGACAAGTCAAAGATCATCATGAAATAGAGCTTTCTTGAGGAATGGAGAAGCGTGCAAGGATTCCTCTCTCCCTTTTCTTCTTTCTCCCTTCACTTGCGACGAACCCCTCCATCCTCTACCTAGGCCTATTGTCTTCTTCTTCTTCTTCTTGGTTGTTTAGAGCTTCAAGGATCATCATGAGATTCTTCTTTGGAGAATGGAGAAGCATGCAAGACTCCTCTCTTCCTTTTCCCCTCTTTTTTTGCTAACCCATCCTCCCTTCTCCTCCTTTCATGCCGGCCACCTTCCTTTTCTCCTCCTCCCACGCCGACTCCTCTCCCTCTCTTCTCTTCTCCTCTTGTCCATCATCTTGAGAAGAAGGCCAAAGCCACTTGGCTTCCATGTACCAAGAGGAGATCACTTAGGCCATCATTTCATGGAAACTAGGCCAAGCTTTTCTAGCTTTTTAGATGGAGTTGGAGCAACCAAGGAAGCCAGCCACCACCTCCATTCTCGGCCAATTGAAGCTGCCCTTTCCTCCACCAATCAACGGCCATGCATGGAGGAGCTCCACCGCCACATGTCACCTCCAATGGGGTGGCTAAGAGCCCTATTTGAACTACCCTTCATTTTTCAATCTCCCACTTTACTTCTCAAACTTCCAAGATAGAAAGAGAGTGAGAGATTGAGACCGAGAAGAGTTTAGAGCTGCTGTCGTTCGTCCGCCGAGCCGCCATCACCCGTCATCCTCCCTTTGCCGTCCTTCACCGAGCCAAGATCGAGTCACCACGACCATCATTCTTCTTCTTCTACTCCTTCTCTACTTCTTGTCCTTGATCGTAATTTGTAGAAGAGCTGCCGTGCGTCAAGCCAAGATCAACAAGCCGCAACCTCCTCTTTGAGTTCGAATCAACACCAGTTTAGGCAAGTGACCTTTAGTTCATAAGCTAGGAGAGTCCTCGTCTCCTAGGATTTCTTTTCTTTGCTTTGAAACCTAAAATGGACCATGTTTTGACTAGACGACATGCATTTGATGATGGTGTGATTTCATGCATCTTAGGGTCGCTTAGTATTTGAAAAAGCTCTAAGGTTCCATTAGATTTCAAAAGAGTAGGTTGCATGGATCAATGTTTAGCCGAGTTGGCATGGAATGGGACATGTGCAATAAGGTCGGGTGTTGATCTCACTGGTGATCCAAATGTGAATGTGATGATTGTTGATCATGATAGTTATTTTCCCCAAGATGTTAAGATGCTTCAGATGATAGTATGCTGAACAGCGAGGTGTTGCCAATGCTAGCCGGATGGATTGCCATGTGACTCATGACGCCCTCGACGCCATCGGAGTGAGGATGCATGGGTAGTTAGACCCGATGGCTCCCACATGACAAGTCGGATTGAGTTGTCTTTTATAGCAAGACGTTAGACGTGTGGAGAGTTCTTCCTTGGAGTAGGGGATGCCTCGAGAGAAAAAGGGTCAGATTCTCTTGAAGAGAGATTGTACGATGCCTCTAGACGAGTAGCCCAGACCAAGCACCGAAATCTTTTGGAGTGAAGAAGGATGTGATAGATTAATCATGATTTTCATGCATATGAAATGCTTTTTTCATGATGAAATGTTTTGCAGGTTTTGATGATAAACTTGCATGCATGTGCTATGGTGTGACTTCATGAGAATGCGAGCATTTGTATGAGCTGTGTGATCATCCCTGTGGATTACAATTTTTCCAAAGAAGTCATGACTTACCTACCACTTAGCTACGAAGCTCTCGAAGACATCCATCATGAAGAATTCAAGTTTACTCACTCTCGTTTCCCTAGGAGTTGTCTTAAGAGGACATTGATTTTACTATTCATCGAGGCTTCTTCATGGACCGACTACGTTTCCATCTCTTCGCTTATTATATATCTCAAAATGATAGATGGCAGGGACCGATAGGTCCTAGTTTAGCTGAAGATTTGGTTAGTAGCGAAGATAGTAATTCCTTGGATAGCAATGACATGGAAATTGGTAGCGGATCCGAGAGGAGTAGTGGCTAAAACATCGTACCTATTTATGGAGTGGCTTTATGAGTTTGATTTTATGTTATGTAATGTTGAAGGAAAGTTTTGTATGTGACTATTTATAGTCTTTTAGACTCCTTCTTATTTTGCAGGGAAGAATGAAAGAAGCCCTACTTTGATGTGTTATTTCATTATCTACATGTTTTAGCTCCATTCTTATGTTATTTTGTACGGGTCGGGCATGGTTTAGCTTATGATAAGCTAAACATGAATTTAATCACTTCCGGAATACTTTGAAAAACCCAACGTGGGTTGTTTTATTTCAATAATGAAATAAAATGAGTTTTTGATTTAAAATAGGACGAGAGATCTCTTTTTAATCAAAACGAGTTTGGATTTTATAAATGATAAGAGATCTCGATTTGACATGACGTTACATATGTTTATGTTAAAAAAAAAAATTGGTCGTGGCAATTCGTGAAGGGCTTCATCGCAGGTCGTTACAGTTGTGGACGGTTTTAATTGATGGATGACACAATCTATTTATTTATTATTTATTATTGAGTTGTTTAAGTTAATATGATTGACCTTAACCTAACAGGCTAACTGCCTTAGTGCCTAGTCTCGGTCATTGATCAGTTGACTCATAGGGATATTATGAGAGAAAGACAGACTGCCACGCGAGAAAATACAATTATTAGAGGTTAATATAGTGTTGCCTAAGTGGTTAGCGGTGATAGTTGACCTAGGGATGCAATTAGGGAACTTAGGGTGATAAAATTTCTAATTTTGGTATAGGGGAGTTACTCACTAAAATATTCTCGTATCTCAATCCACCACCCTAACCTTATTTCAGGAACCTCTTAGGGACCTAGAGCTACAACAAAACGACCCAAGGCCAATGGAGCCGATATTCAAGAGGCAGTTAGGACTATTGGTACATAATTATTACTGAGAATTTGATGAGAGGAGGCTCCAAGAAGACTGAGTCCAGCCACCAAAACCAGAAGATAGAGGTTTTATAATAGATAGATACGAGACCGCTTTAGGAAGAGTAGTAGAGAAGCATGAGACCACTATTTAGGAGTGGAAGCCCATCGCCTAGCGATGGATATGCCATCAATACTGGAAACGTTACGAGGGAGAGGTTGGAGGTCCGCTGGTTTTCCATATGAGTCATCACGAGGAGCCATAAAGACTTTATGATTATTACAATCTTGATCTATGATTCGGCAATCCTCCAAGAGCTAGTGTCATTGACCCCTAGGTCGCCCAGCTTAGATCGATCATCAGATGTAAGCCTTCCCTTCCCTATGTTTTGGTACTGCCTTTTTATCGTCCCCCACCACTTTTGATTGTATATTGTGGGTTCAAGTCCCTTCCCAGGTGTATGTAGCGGTTTGTGTATCGGATGTATTTTGGTATGGATATATGAACTGATGTCTATAAACGCATGTATATTGATGGACTGATTGATAGTCAATTATAGTAGGCTTATGATTGTAATTGATTTACCTCGCGCTCTATGTTGACAACTCTGATAATTAAGAAGGCCAGCGACTTACCTAGGATGTCGTATAATTATTTCATGGTTAGTAGAAAAGGTAATCGGAGACTGCCATGTGCCTAGAAGCAGACATGACAACCAACTTGGGACATTGCCACTCAATGGCTGAAGCAAATGAATGAAGATCAGTGACTGCCGTGCACTCGGAAAACAGGTTGTGATAGGCCTTGACACTTATCATGTTATGTGATATCTTAGAGTATGTTGTTTATTTTTAAGTGTTGGCCCGAGTTCATCAAGAGTCGGTGGGATAGAGAAGAACCACTTTCACCGCTCCTTGAGTAAATCAAATTGAACTAATCTTAAATGGGGATTAATTAGCGAAACTAGTATCCAAGTAGTTTAGTTCGTGACAGTAGGTGTCCACGACCGTCTTTCTTGGTATCAGAGCATTACAGCGTTACACTAGGCAAATTCATCTATATCATACCAGAGCATCACCAACTTTGATTCTTTCTAAACTACATCTAGTTTATAACACTTAGCAACATTCAGAGTTATTACAAAGTAATGAAGCTGAGCACTTTCAATTATTTTGTGAAGAGTCGACGGGAAATTGATGTAATGACTTCACGTAAATATATAGGAACTTGTGTCATCAAATTAAGGACAAAGTAGAAGAGGTCCTCATTGGATTGAGAAATACAGTCACGGTGAACATGCATTTGGGTCAATCCCAGCATTTTAAATTCAGCAATATTCTAGCATTTATTGACAAAATTCACCTCATTTTAATAAGACTTCAGTATTTCTAGTGCGTTTGAACAATTCTGAACAAATTGCAGCAACTCGAAGTAAAGTTTAGTGAATTCGAGCAAGCTACACTTAACCAGAGGATGCACCTTTATTTGGTGTCCAACTTTTTTTTTTATATATAACATGGAAATTAATGAGTCTTGCAATTCAAGTCTACCACGAGAATAATAAATTTTGAGAAAAATCAACGATAAACGTCAAAGAAATTATACCTACCCATGGGTAGCCCAACTGGTGAGGGCGAACTTGGACTTCTTTGAGGTCTTGGGTTCAATTCCCCAGGGAAGCACCTGTGATTTAAGTGGGGGGCCATAGCGGTAGGTTGCTGTGCTAGTCTCCCCCGATGAATAGTCGAGGTGCGCGCAAGCTGGCCCGAACACCTCGGTTACCAAATAAAAAAAAGTCAAAGAAATTATAGGCTTACATCTTTCAGTTCAAGTGTAAGAACTTACTTCACAGGGAGACTCAGTTGCCAAGAAATTCACTATGAATTTGAAGAATACAGAGCTTATAATCCGCCAAGAAATGCACAAGTATTTTTTTCACGATCTCTCATAGAAATATTTTTAGAAAACTCTTGCGAGAGAAAAACTAACGCCTAACTTGTTTGCTTTATGTATAGTAACAAAGTAGAGTTCCATCTTCTCTATATTTTTACGTGCAATAATACATGCATACATATATATATCTGCATTCAAAATAGGAACTTTTTTCAGAAAATCTACTCAAATTATGAAATCAATCGGACTAGCATCAATTTTTCTTTTTTACAAATTCAAACTCAGAGATATGTTTTGTACATGACTTTGGTTTCTATCTTTCAAATCTTCGAGAGAACACAAAATTGTTGCGGTCAAAGTCCAAGAACGTTGGGTCATTGTCTTCAATCACCATTAGCTGACCAATAAATAGAACGGCTGCAGTTGTATGCCGTACCGCTTCGGACACAGCACCGTTCTGTATGATACGAAATTGAATATTAAATGCTGATGGAAATGTAATGAAATTCTTGCATTACATCATCGTGCCAAAGATGAGGAAATCTTGGCCCATCCAATTCTACATATCCCTTCCGCTAAAGGGATGGAGACATGTTTATCGTTAAAGTTGGATCCTCAAATTCCTAAGTGATTCAAGCATATGTAAATCTAACATATCTGAATTGTCAACATTAACAAAAATTTCATATAAGATTCCCGTGATTTTAAAATCGATGTTTGTTAAATATCCATAAACTTGATACATTTAGTCTCCGTTCGTTTTACGAAAAATAATTTCCAAAAAATAATTTCTAAATTTTTAGGAGTTCGTTTTTACAGAAAATAGTCAATAAATTTTTTTTCACAAATAAAAAAATACATTCAAAAGTGAGGAAAATGTTATCCCTTTTTTTAAAGTGGAAAACATTTTTCGTCTCTATTGTTTACTTTTAAATATCGCAATATCTAATAACGTGCCTCGACCGTGCTCGAGGTTGGCAAGCCGATAACCTTTGATAAACGAATACCAATAAATATTATCATTTAAAAAAAATAATTTTTTGAAAAATAATTTACGGAGCCTTAAGCACGTGTCCTGTCGCTGTGGCTTCGCAAGAGCCTTTTGGTTGATGAGTCAATTATCTGAGCCATCTGTCTGTCTGTCTGTCTGTCTCTCTCTCTTTCTCTCTCACCACGTCATCAAGTGCTGGTCAAAGAAGTAGAAATACAGCTCCGAGCGATTGGTACCAGCAACAGCATGTCCAATAACTGATCAACAGCCATCTCCATCTACCGAAGAAAACCAGCGAAAAGCAAACTAAATATCCTATATGCATATGCCACGTCTCGTCTCGGCCCTAGCACAGACCTTTCACGATTTTTCAACGGGGACCATCTTGACTGGAAGATCTTCTTTCGTGCACCTCGGTCCCTGCGAGTTTAGCCAACGCGGGTTCCATTCTTGGTGAGTGGGACCAAGATGAGAGATGTGCGCTCTGCTCTTGGTGACAACAAGGCAGAGGACTAGGAGGAAAAGGTTTACACAACTAGATTGATTTGCCAATATGCTAGCTTCAAAAACCCACTCTGGAAATACTAAGATGTAGATGGTGTGACCATAAATTTTGTTTCTCCATTTTTGAAGGTAGATGCTAGTGCAGAGTACTATTATTATCTGTTGTTGTCTAAGCAGCCGAGCACTCAGTTCGTTACTTGAAAAGTTCAAACTATTACAAACTAGGAGCAATATACTCATGAATAGTATAAGAAAGGGCATTGTGAGGAATTGAGTACATGATGTTTGGGTTATGAAACTACATCAGATTGAAGGTTCAAATCAATGAATCTACAAAATTAAATGAGAGCAATAGGTATTAGGAATATTATGCTAGATCAAATAGGCGAATGATTTTGTTAGAAAAGGCAATTTCATTCCATGCATTGTTAAAATTCCAGCTCTGCATCTTCAAATTCTTGTTGAATTTTCCTGATGCAAATTCTAGTATTTAAGATAGTCGAGCGATGAGATCACATCCGCAATGATTTTCAAACGAGGAGAAGATTTGCTATAAACGAAACAAACATATCCAACCACGTGCATGGTTGGCATTGGTCGGCATTGCTTTAATTGTTAATCAAGCATGTCATGTCGGTTGCTAACTACACATGTATGTGACTTGGATTTCGTGGACTAAGCTCGCATAAATTCTCCACAGGTTCGGTCTATATATACGTCTCTACCCACCACTACACACCCGCACCCCCTCTTTCATTCGCGCTTGTTGTGAGTTAATTTTGACCTCCAACACGACAAAAAAAATGGAGTCCTTAGATACAGGTGCTTCTGCATCTTCTCCTCCTTCTCCATCTCCAATTCCTCCGTCTTGGTTGTCTCCGAATCCTGCTCTTCCACTTCCGGTGGTTGTGGCCAGCCCTTGTGCTGCATGCAAGACATTAAGGAGGAGATGCACGGAGAGCTGTGTGCTGGCCCCATACTTCCCCCCCTCAGACCCTGCCAAGTTCGCCATTGCCCATCGCGTATTTGGTGCGAGCAACATCGTCAAGTTCTTGCTGGTACGATATGAATTAATACCCTGTTATAGCGCCACCTGTTACAGGGCCAGAAAGCAAACATAATCTTGTCTTTCTACTCGACTTTGAGAATTTTAGTTGCCCAGTTGAACTTGAAGACTTCCTTTCATTAGAAATTCCATCCAAAGTGGGTTTTTCCTGTGATCTCTCGAAGGATCGATCTTCCCTCATATCTTGCTGTACACTTACCTTATGTTGTCTTATTTCGTTATCCACTTTGCAAAACAGCTATGTTGAAATATTTTTGAATAAGACTAGGAACGAGGATCTGTCCCGTGGGTACACAGAAAGCCACGCCGTCGCATACCCATTTTCTACCGTCAATAATTAGAAGTTGACAATGGCTGAAAGAATTTAATGTGTACCTTCATATTTGAAAATGGGATCCTCTTTCCATTAATTAAAGCTGGTCATGTGCAGACGCAGGAGAGTTTTGATTAAGTGTGAGTGCCCTGTGCCATCGGGTAAAGCACAAAGTAGGACGACGGGGTTTCCATCGTTGTTCTCTAGTAATTGCTGGTGTTTGGTCGAGGAAATTCTTGTTCTCTCGCTAGTTATGACATAACAATTTTTTGGGGGCAATTTTGTTGAACTTATTAAGCAGATTTTATAATTAAGCAGGTCACTAATTTGAGCTGAATCGATGAATGCATTGGGCTTTCAATTGTTTCTTTTTTACCATCAATGCACTTTGACTTGAAACGGGGCAATAACATGAAAGAGCTCATGTAGGGCCAAAATAATAGGAGGAAAAAAATAAGAGGCTCGATGGTGAGGCCTAAAACTGTTTGCCCAAATGATGGATAACTTATTGAAGTTTTAATGAAGATCGATTGGCCTCACTTCGAAAAGAAGAATTGGTTGCCCATGTTAATCCTCTTCAAAATAAAGTTGGTCAGGTCTGAATTTATCTTACTCATTGGCCCTACTTGCACTGTCCAAGTACTTATAACTGATTGGCGGGGCAATTATACATACATTCCCATATATTTCTTTCATTAAATGATTTGGATCTTCCAAATTTTTTAATTATTGTACTTACGGCTACATGGGTTTGTAGGGATAATTGTCAAAACAATCATAAACATTTTGTAACTTTACTTATTCGGTCATAAACCTTTTTTTATGGGCCAATTCAGTCATAAATATTTTGGAACTTTGCCATTTAAGTCTTTTCGACGACATTTCACCGGAAAAAACCTACATGGACATCCAGTCAGCACCGTATATATGACGTGGCTCGATCGGTCAATCCCTGGTGCTGATGTGACCATGGACTTGCATAACGTGTCATTTTCCTAATCACCATCTATATTAGTAGCAATTAATTGATGGGGGCATGACATTTTGGAAATTTCAGACACTTCCCGAGCCGCAAAGAGATGATGCAGTGAGCAGCATGATTTACGAGGCCAGTACGAGGATACGAGACCCTGTCTACGGTTGTGCCGGGGCCATTAACCAACTCCAAACGCAAATTAGACAACTCCAAGCTCAGCTAGCCAATTCACAAGCCGAACTCATCAGCGTGCGAATCCAACGGGATGATCTCATGGAGCAATTGAGCATGACCAAATCTCAGGAGTCTTCGCTGCAGCAGTCCATCGAGAGTCTCCTGAATAGTCCGTACGATTATCGAATCAACTCGTGCTTGGATGATTATAATGGCTTTGGCTCATTTTGGGAGCCTCTGTGGACATGACTGATGGGTCTTACCTATTGACCACACACACACACACACATATATATATATATATATATATAGTTTGATGAAATTTTCCAACTTGGGGGACATTATGAAGAAAAACTAAGAAGCAACTGCTTGGTTGTTTAGATCCTAATACTCTCTTTGATGTTTGTGGCGTGGCTCAAATGACAAACCTGAACTTGCCGAGTAAGTTGTCCACAATCTTATTGTTCATGTTTGTGTCATTGTCCGTGATAATTGCCTCAATGGTCCTATAACGGGCAAATATATCTTGCCTAATAAATTTAGACACTACTTTTGCAGTGACATTGGCATAGGAATTGGCTTCGATCCACTTTGTGAAGTAGTCAATTGCCACTAAGATGAACTGGGGGTGAGCATAATAAACCACCTACTTGAGAACCGCCTGGACCGGACCAAAATTAATTTTTTATTAACAAAATAAAATATAAAAATGGAAAGTTGATTTTTTGAATGGAATTGCCAAGTGGAGCTCCAAAGAAAAAAAAAATCTTGAGTGGAATGCCCAAAGAGGTAAGCCCAAGCTTCAGCCGAAGGAATGTTTTTGAAGAGCGATCTAGCAAGTGTTGATCTCAAAGAAACCGAGAGAGAGCAAAACTGATCTGTGAAGGCCAAGGACGCACGTCAAGGTCCAAAACGTCATCCGGTGTTCCTCTCGATTGTCATCCATCTTCCCGAAATTGCTCCCTGGCGGTCCGCTCGTTGTCATTCACCTTAGACATTCATTAGTTCGGCTCTGCCAAGTTCATTGAGAACTTTGAGAAGTGGCAGTAATGAGGACAAAAGCAAAAAAAACCCACCCAGGAACCGGACCGAACCTGGCAAGAATCGGACCGGACCGGACCGCCCAGTTTGGTAGGGTCCGGTTCCCTGTTCCAACTAACAAGGAACTGGTTCCACCAGTCCAGTTCCCGGTTCCGATGAACTGGTGTCTGTTAGATGCTTTGCGATTCATTGGCCCGATGATGACAATTTCCCACATAGAGAATGGCCAAGCTTAAGCCATCTATGGGAGGTCATTCGGCGGGGCATTGATCTTGTTTGCATAGATTTGACACTGGTAGCAACAACGCGCATGTCATGCACAACCGGCCTCCATAGTAAGCCAAAAGTAACCAAGTCTTATAGCTTTCTTGGCCAGTAGACGTCCATTTATGTGAGGACTGCATTCTCCCTCATGCATTTCCTTCATCAATAGGTTGGCTTCCCTAGCATCAACACACCTTAACAATGTTTTGTCAAAAGTCAATAAAGAATTTGTGCGCCAATTTCATCAAATACTTTTTGTCATAAGATTCACTCCCTGGTGGAAACTCCCAATTTTGTAGGTAATATATGATATCATAATACCATGGCTTGCCATCAAGCTCCTCCTCCACTGTCATACAGTAAGTTGGGCCTTCCAAAATTTCAATCCTCAAATGTCTGATGTCTAACTTGCTAGTTACATGCAACATTGATGCTAACGTGGCCAAGGCAACAACGAATTGATTTTGTGATCTAGGAAAGTAGGTGAACGATATCTCTTCGAATTCTTTCACCAGTTCTTCAAGGAATTCATGGTACGGAACTAATTTCAGATCCTTTGTATGCCATTGCCTTCATTTTGTAGGATGATTAGAGCTGAGTCACCATAAACTTGCAGCCGCTAAATTTTCATGTCCACGACAGTTTGGAGACTAAGTATACAAGTTTCATGTTAAGCGATATTGTTGATACAAGTAAACACCAATTTACCAGAAACGGGGTAATGCTGATCATTTGGTGAGATGAGCACAGCTCCAGTGCCGGATTTGGACAAGTTGACGACACCATCAAAATACACTGTCCATTTATCATCTTCTACCGCGAGCATCCGCTCTTCCACATTGCTACCTTCGTTGGAACATTCCACTTCTTAAGGCGCTTCAACTAACAGATAGGCTATGGCTCTCCCCTTGACATACTTCTATGTAAGGCTATGTACATCAAATTCATAGGTCAAGACTTACCATTTGGCAAGCCTTCCCACCCATGCCAATTTTTCTATTAGGTACCTGATGGGATCATTTTTTGTCACTAGCAAGATTTGATGATACATAGTGTAGTAGCGTAATCCACACAACAGCTAGATTAAAGCCACACATATCTTTTCTACTTCTGAATATTTCATCTTGAGGGCGGTGAACTTTTTGATAAGGTAATATATTGTGAGCTCCTTCCCCTCATGAGGTCTCTTTTGAGCCAACATACCACCAAGCGATTCACCATGAATAGTCAAGTATAAGATCAAAGGAAGACCTGGAATGGGTGGAACTAATACCGGCGAGTTAGTGAGACAGCCTTTTATCTGTTCAAACGCAGCTCGACATTCATCTAGCCATTCAACCTTTGTGTTTTTCTCTTAGGAGCTTGAAAAATGGTTTGATGATTTCATACAGGTTGGATATGAACCTTACCGCATAGTTCAGTTTTCCCAATAAACTTCGCACCTCTTTAACTGTAGCGGGAGGTTTCAACTCGCAGATGGCTTTAACCTTTGTCGGGTTGATTTTGATGCCTTTGTTACTTACTACAAATCCCAGCAGCTTACTAGACCCAACATCGAAAACACACTTAGACAGATTAGGGCGAAGTTTGAACTTCTGAAGACAATCGAATAATTTCCTCAAAACCCTAATATGATCCTTGCCTGGTTTTGACTTTGCTATCATGTCGTCTAGTTATACTTCAATCTCTTTGTGCATCATATTGTGAAACAGCATGACCATGGCCCTTTAGTACGTTGCCCTACATATCTTAAACCGAATGGCATTACCATGTAACAAATGTCCCCCATAGGGTTATGAACAAAGTTTTGCTTTTGTCCTCTTCCTACAATAGAATTTGGCCGTACCTTGGAAAACCATCCATAAAAGAGAAAAGATCGAAGCCTATAGTGCTGTCGACCAAAATGTTAAAGATTGGCCAAAGAGAGACGAACTCCCTTATATTGGTCCAAGAGGAGACTAATTCCTTTCAATTGGACCAAGAGGAGACGAATTCCCTCGGATTGGTCCAAGACAAGACTAACTCCCTTAGAATGGACCAAGATGAGACGAACTGCCTTAGATTGGTCCAAGATGGGACGAACTCTCTTAGAATGGTCAAAGAGGGACGAACTCCCATAGATTGGACCAAGAAAGAGACAAACTCCTTTTTCATTGGTCCAAGAGGAGATGAACTGTCACGCCTCAAAACTCTCCCAAGTAACCTCGCCGCATTAAATAACTTTCTAACGTAAAATTTCATAATTAACCAATGCGGCAAAATTTTATTAATGAACCCCTGACCATTCTTCCAATTACATGATACCTTCGAAGTTAAATAAATACAATAACATTGCCCAAATAAAGGCCCACAATGGTTCAACCAAACAACAACTAAACTTTTAATTCCAATAAGACTTAATCACCAACAATTTAATTAAACATCCATATGAAAGGGAAATAAATAAATTAAATAACTAAATATCACATCAACGTGAGCCACTAGCCTCATCGGGCCCTCGAGGAGGGACTCCCTGACACGTACCTGTAAAAATGGTTAAACAACAACAGTGAGATTACTCAGTGAGTCTACACCCTAATTCCCAATTAGGAGGGCACTCACCCTAAGGTCCCTAATCCCCCTATTAATCTAATTCTAACTTATATTTCACCTCTTCCTCATTAAATCACTAATCTCCACATAAATAATAATTCATCAAAGAAATCACAATATAATAATTCATTAAAGAATAAAATCACATAATTACAAAATTCAATAATACGGAAATAATCAACCTCGGTCAACAACCATCACCATAATTAAATAAGACCTAATCAAAGAACTCAAATTACAAGATAAATTACGACCGCTTGAGCCCACCAATTAGGAATTTACCCGGGTCCCTAGTCGAATCCAAGCCATTCGACAAACTACGGATAAATCACCTCTAATTGGCCGTCATTTGGCCGTTCGTTCAATTTCGGCAATTATCCGAAATATTGTATATTAACCATTTAATTTAATATTTTCTAAACCAAATAATGACGAAATAATTTATAAATGTCAATTCATTAAATTAATTATTTCAATCTACCTCAAGCCGTACGCCATCACCCACGCCTACTCTACTTCCCAGCTTCCAAAAATTACGGTTTTGCCATTGACCTTGCCAAATTACCGTTCTGCCCCTAACTTTAATAAGAACCCTATTCTGCCCCTATCATGTCAGATTTCCTATTCTGCCCCCAATCAATAATAAATTTACCCCCATTGTCCCTGTATCCGCGAAATTACCACTCTGCCCGTCGGGCTTTCCCTAATTGCAGTCTTTCCCTCGGTTTACCAAAATTACAAATTCGCCCCTCGGGTACCAAAATTACAGACTCGCCCCTTGATTATCAGAAATTACAAATTCGTCCCTGTGACTACCGAAAATTATAGATTTGCCCCTGCCACCCTCCGTTTAACCAATCAACCCCTAAACTAACCAAAATTTTCCAATTAGCCCCCAAATCACCTAAAATTAACTAAATTAACCTTAAACTTAATTAATCAACTACTAAAGCGGGTAACCACCCTAATCGGGAGTTAGAGCTTGACTCACCGGCGGTCCGAGTCCGGCGCGTTTTCCGACGAGTCACCGGCGAATCTCCGGCAAACTTCCGGCAACTTGGTTTTGACTCCAACTATACGACAAATCACTCCTATGAACCAATTGAAACTACAACATTAAAATATATTATGCTCAAGAGTGAACATCCATTATTTCCAGCTAAAAGGCGAACCTTTAGCTCGTGCGTGTTCGGATTTTCCGGTTGAGGTGGCCGGCGAATGGCGCGAGCGGCGGAAAACAGCCGTGAACGGCGGCTGGGCCCACTGAAGAGACGTCGGGGCATGGCTGGTGGCGCGGCGTGGCTGGTGGAGCGGCGGCTTGCTCGGCTTGTGGCGAGCCTCGGATCCGAGCTGCTGGTTCGGACCAATTCGCCGATTAGAGACCAAATCGAACGAAATCAAAGACACCAGCTACCTACCGGAGTTCGGGAGAGTCTTGGGAGGCGACGGCGCCAACTGGGCTGGCCGGAACAGCTCGTGGTGACGACGAGCAGGGGAGGCGTTCCCGAACAGAGGAGCTCGCGTCACACCAAGTTCGAGCTCCAAACGGCGGCGGTGGCGACCAGACAACCAAAGGACGAGCTAATTAAGCTTTGCCGTGACTTTTGCGTGGAACTCCTCGACTAGAGGTGAAGAAATCGACGTAAATAGCAGGTAGGGTTTTGTCAAATTTGAAGGTGATTTCGTGCGAGATAAACGGAACCAACTCGAAGGGAAAACAGCTGGTGAACGGCGTGGATGCCACGTGTCCGGCCGTTGGCCAAAAATCGCGACTTTCTCGCATTGTTGTTGAGTTGCAGGCGGCTAGGGTTTTTGCCAGGGTGCTGCACGCGCGAGGAAGAAGGAGGAAGAAGAAGAGAAGGCTGGGCCGGGCGAGGGAGGTGGGCCGGTCTCGCGGGCCGCACACACAAGCGAAGAAGGAGGCTGCAAAAAGGAGCTGGGCCGGCTTAATTCAGCCCACACGCAGAAGGAAAAGAAAAGGAATAAGAAGTTGGGAAAAAAATTATTTTATTTTCTGGATACCAAAATAGAAAATAATTATTCTCAAATTATGCCCCAAAAATCTGGTTGTTACAATTCTTTCCCCCTTAGGACATTTCGTCCTCGAAATTGACATTTCTAGTCCCCTCAAATAGATTAGGATATAAGTTCCTCATTGCCTCCTCGCTTTCCCAAGTAGCTCCTTCTATGTCGTGGTGCTGCCAAACCACCTTGACTAGAGAAATTACTTTATTCCTCAAGCGATGTTCTCTGCGGTCTTCAATTCTAATCGGCCTCTCCACATAAGACACCTTGTCATCGACCTCAATCTCCTCAAAGCTCAATATGTGCGACGGATCGGGTTCGTACTTCCTCAACATTGACACATGAAAGACATTGTGAATATGAGCCAAATTCGGCGGCAAGGCTAGATGATAGGCTGCAGCTCCGATCTTCTCCAAGATTTCAAATGGACCTACATATCTTGGACTCAACTTGCCTTTCCTGCCAAAACGTGACAGTCCTCGTTTAGGTGACACTTTCAAGAACACGTGATCACCAACTTGAAACTCCAAAGGTCTTCTCCTCTTATCGGCGTAGCTCTTCTGGCGGCTCTAAGTTGTTCACATCCTATCTCAAATAATTTTGACAGCTTCCATTGACTGCTGGACTAACTCTGGTCCTGTGATCTTTCACTCTCCTACCTCATCCCAACAAAGCGGAGTTTGACAAGCACGTCCGTACAATGCCTCGAAAGGTGCCATGTCGATACTCTGTTGGAAGCTATTATTATAAGCGAACTCCACCAGATGCAACTGATCCTCCCAGCTACCCTTGAAGTCCAAGACACAAGCTCCAGCATGTCTTCCAGAGTTTGAATAGTCCTCTCAGACTGTCCGTCCGTCTGTGGATGGTAGGCAGTACTGTACTGCAGTCTCGTCCCTAAGGCATCTTGTAAGCTCCTCAAAAAGGTGGCCGTAAATCTCGGGTCACGATCGGACGTGACCGTCACCGATACTCCATGAAGTCTAACAATCTATCGGACATATATCTCGACCAATCGATCTAATGCGGCATCTCTTCGTATTGCAATGAAGTGCGCCGATTTCGTCAGGCGATCAACTATAACCCAAATCGCATCATGACCACGCTGACTCCTGGGTAGACCAACCACAAAGTCCATCGTGATGTATTCCCATTTCCATTCTGGAACGTCCAATGGCCTCAGTAAGCCTCCTGGCTTACAGTGTTGCGCCTTAACTTGTTGACACGTCAAACACTTTGCCACGTGTTTTGCCACATCGACTTTCATACCATTCCACCAATAATGTGGCTTCAAGTTCTGGTACATTTTAGTACTCCCAGGGTGAACACTATAGTTGCTCCTATGAGCCTCTGCCAACAGATCTTCCTTAAGTGCCGCATCATCCGGTACACACAATCTTCCTCTAAACCTCAGTATCCCATCCTCGGAGATCTGAAAGTCCGGTTTCCTCTGATCTTCGCTCATCTGGACTATCTTCTGTATGGCCGCGTCCAATAGCTGTAAGGACTTGACCCTTGATTGGATATGTGGCTCTACTCGCAATGTGGCCATTAGCCCCGTGAGGTAACTCACCTCAAGTTTAAAGTCAAAGTCCCTTACCTCTTCTAGAAGATGCCATTCTTTCACCATCAAGGATGCCATGGACGATTTGCGACTGAGAGCGTCAGCTACCTTGTTGGCCTTACCAGGATGATACAAAATATCACAATCTGAAAGCGCTAGTGCAGTTAATAAGTACGTAAATGCGGAAATATATATCTTCAGAATAATAAATAGAATTAGAGAGCAAAGAGAATTGAACACAAGATGTATAGTGGTTCGGCTTAGATCAAGCCTACGTCCACTCTCCCACGATGACAGCCTATTGGCTGGAGTCCACTATGAATCAAAAGAGTTACAATCTCAATGTCTAAGCTTCTCAGCTTCACTTTCACGAAGTTCGTGTGTCACACTCTTTTGAGTACAAATAAAGCTCTTAGTGATTCAGACTTTAGGAAGATTTCTCTCTAACGTACGTACCACACAACTCAAGATATCTCCCTTAAATACTCCTTCATGCCTTCATGACCGTTGGTACTTTCCAAAGGAATTCTTCCAATCTACCCGTTGGACAAAATCAATTAGGAGATCTCAAGCTATAAATAGAAACAATAGAGAATCCGTCAATCCCGATCTCCCATTCAATCAGGATCTTCAGTTTCCTTAAGTGAACATTTGCTCCAAATAATTGATTGCTTCCATAAATAAAATAATCATATCCAATCAATCCATAAGCTGTCGAAGATATATATCAATCCAGATCTTCGTGGGAAAAGAATAAGATCAATAAGATCTATTACCAAAATAACTTAAGTCTGTCTTCTCCAGACTTTGGAAAAGTCTGACCACCTCAGACTTTGGGAAAGTATGAACACTTCAGATTCTGGGAAAGTCTGACCAACTCAGACTTTGAGAAAGTCTGAACACTTCAGATTTTAAGACCGTTTTGTCATCGTCAAAACTAGCGCCAACACAATCATAGTCCTTTAGTAGTTCCATCCATCGTCGCTGTCTCATATTTAACTCCTTTTGAGAAAACAGATACTTGAGACTTTGGTGATTCGTGTAGATCGGAAATTTTTCTCCGCATAGATAGTGCCTCCAAATCTTGAGAGCGAAAATAATAGCAGCCAACTCCAGATCGTGTGTCGGGTAAATTTGCTCATGTGGTCTCAACTGCCTCGATGCATAAGCCACCACACTTCCATGCTGCATTAAGACACACCCCAATCCTTGGTACGAAACGTCACTGTAAATCTCGAACCCGCCTAGACCTGATGGAATCGTCAACACTGGGGCATAAGTCAGTCTCTTTTTCAGCTCCTGAAAGCTTCTCTCACACCTGTCGGTCCATTCAAACTTAGTATCCTTCTTCAGGAGATTAGTTAGTGGTGCCGCTATACTTGAGAACTTCTCCACAAAGCGACGATAGTACCCAGCCAAACCCAAGAAACTTCTAACCTCAGTCACCGTCGTGGGCCTTGGCCATTCCGTAACTGCTTCAATTTTAGATGGGTCCACCGAGATTCCCTCACCAGAGATAACGTGACCCAAGAAAGCCACACGACTTAACCAGAATTCGCACTTGCTGAACTTGGCGTAAAGTCCATGTTCCCGTAAGGTTGACAATATAATCCTCAGATGCTGTTCGTGCTCCTCTAAGCTCCTCGAGTACACCAATATATCATCAATAAATACAATAACGAATAGGTCTAGGTACTGCTTAAAGATACGATTCATCATATCCATAAATGCAGCAGGTGCGTTAGTCAATCCAAACGGCATCACTGTGAATTCGTAATGGCCATACCGTGTACGAAACGCAGTCTTCGGAACATCCTCCTTTCTAATCCTCAACTGATGATAACCCGTCCTCAGGTCAATCTTGGAAAACACCGAAGCACCTTGCAACTGGTCAAACAAGTCGTCGATCCTTGGTAGGGGGTATTTGTTTTTAATTGTCACCTGATTCAACTACCGGTAGTCAATACACAATCTCATTGTTCCGTCCTTCTTTTTCATGAACAACACAGGTGCACCCCACGGCGACGCACTGGGACGAATAAATCCCTTGTCTAATAAATCCTGCATCTGGACCTTAAGTTCCTTCAACTCTGATAGCGACATCCGATAGGGAGGCTTAGAGATAGGTGCAGTTCCAGGAGCCAGCTCAATTACAAACTCGATTTCTCTTTCCGGGGGTAGTCCTGGTAACTCCTTTGGAAAGACGTCAGCAAATTCTCGCACTATGGCGATTTCTTCAATTGTCGGTCCTTCAACCGACGTGTCCACTACCGTGGCCAAGAAACTCTGACATCCATCCTCGAGTAGTTTCATAGCCTCGAGAGACGAAATCAAAGGCACTAATGGACCCCTTCTACTTCCCACAAGTACATAACTAGGGCGGCCCATTGGTTGGAACTGAATTACTTGATTGTAACAATCAACTGTGGCTCTCTGCTCTCTCAACCAATCCATCCCAACAATCATATCGAAGTCAAACAAACATAACACAGCCAAATCAATAACCCCTTGCACTCCACTAATCACTATCTCACACCCCTTACACCCCATAACAGATAATACCCTATCTTTCATAGGGGTGGTAACACTAAGCACAGTATCTAGTGGCTCTAACTTCAACTCAGCCAATTCAGCAAACTGAGCAGCTACAAATGAATGAGTGGCTCCAGTATCGAATAGCGCATAAGCGGCATGGTTGTGTAATGAAATCGTACCTGTGATCACACCACCCGCGTTTTGTGCCTCCACTCGATTCACGGCATATACCCTGCCTTGAGCTGGTGGTCTCTCCAAGTTGCCCTGACCAATGTTCCTGGCAGGGGGTGCTATACGAGATAGTGGTTGTGCCGCCACCGGACGACGTGGGCAATCCCTCTGTTGGTGGCCATGCTGGCCACACCCAAAACAAGCTCTGGTCCTCATAAGACAAGCACCAGGTCCATGGAATCTATTACACTGGCGACACCAATTAACTGGATACGGTGCCGGTCGCCCAAAATTCCCCTTTCTCCTCGGAGGAGTCGAATACCTATTTCCATACATAGGTCTTTTTCCCAACCGACGCTGCTCTCGATCATAGGTATCCCGCGATACTGGTGTAGGAGCTCTCTCTGTGATATCCCTCTCCACAGTAAGGGCCTTGCTAAAGACTTGATCATAGTCACGTAGCTCAAACGGCACCAGTCTGCTCCTAATATCAGGCCTCAATCCATCCTGGAACTTGATGGCTCGATCTTCAGGGTCATCCACGACCCTTCGGCTATACTTGGACAGCTCCGCGAACTTTGCTTCATACTCCTCCACTGTCATTTGACCCTGGCGAAGCCTCAAAAACTCTGCCATCTTCTGCTCCCTTGCAGCGTGAGAGAAATATTTGTGGTTGAAAGCATCCACAAATGCACCCCAGGTCGGCACCACTCCTGCTGGGAAAATCCTAGCATTGTCTTGCAGCTGAAATACAGCCAAGACCACCTTGTCGGCCTCATCTAAGTACAGAGAATATAGTCTCCATACTCTCAAGCCACAAAACGGCGGCCTCCGAGTCACCTTTTCCCTGGAATTTTGGCGGCTGTAATCTCAAAAATTGTTCCACTTGCCTTTGAATCCTCTCCTCTTCATCTACGCCTTCAGCGACGGGTACAGCCGGAATTGGGTTAGTCATGGCATTCACTCTTGCCCCTCCATTAGGCGCGTGGTTAGCAGCACCTCCAGCAGGAGGAGGAGCATTCATGTTTAGAACGGCGGCAACAGCAGCCTCCGCCGCAGCAGCTACAACGGCTGCATTAGCAGCTTCTTGGTTCCGAGCCTGCTGGTCCAATCGACTCGTTAGATCCTCCACGGTTTTCATGAGGACTTCAATCCTCGGATTAGGTGGAGCCTCAGCTCCCACGCCAAAGTGACCCAACGTCGCTCTTCTCCTCGGCAGTCTCCCGCTCCCGCTCATTCTTACAGCCTGATTAACTCAAATTAGCATTATGATGCAATAAGAAAATTTTCAAGGAGCATGCGATACACAGCAGTGCAAATGACATGCGATACACAGCAATGTCTGATAAACGGCACGCGATACACAGTAGTGCGACATGCGATACACAGCAATGTCTGATAAACGGCACGCGATACACAGCAGTGCGACATGCGATACACAGCAATGTCTGACAAACAGCACGCAATACACAGCAGTGCAACAAATGACATGCGATACACAGCAATGTCCATTAAACAGCACGCGATACACAGCAGTGCTTCAACATCGATTGTAAAAATCATAAACGACCCAACGCAAAAGGCGATGGTGCCTTTGCTTCGTACCATGCCCTCGTATTTAAATAAAAGACTATGTTTTCAATCATCTGAATACAAGGTCAAACATTCGGCCTTGTTGTACATGTCCGGATCATGCCAACTTAGCTAAACATAAACCATGTATTTTATTTATTTTATTATTATTATTATTATTTGTATTTTATTTTATTATTATTTTATTTTATTCTCATTACTTTTATATGTAGAAATCTTAACCATACATGTCCCATTCCCTATATGATTAAAGCGGGCAAACAACAACCACTCACAATAACAATTTCAAACACACATATCATATAATAAGATTTATAAAAAAAATTTAAATATTTTCTTTTTATATATATTTTTATCCCTAATAAAGTATACCAACCTTATCACTCCATTTCCTAACCTGGCTCTAATACAAAAAATTGTCACGCCTCAAAACTCTCCCAGGTAACCTCGCCGCATTAAATAACTTTCTAACGTAAAATTTCATAATTGACCAATGCGGCAAAATTTTATTAATGAACCCCTGACCATTCTTCCAATTACATGATACCTTCGAAGTTAAATAAATACAATAACATTGCCCAAATAAAGGCCCACAATGGTTCAACCAAACAATAACTAAACTTTTAATTCCAATAAGACTTAATCACCAACAATTTAATTAAACATCCATATGAAAGGGAAATAAATAAATTAAATAACTAAATATCACATCAACGTGAGCCACTAGCCTCATCGGGCCCTCGAGGAGGGACTCCCTGACACGTACCTGTAAAAATGGTTAAACAACAACAGTGAGATTACTCAGTGAGTCTACACCCTAATTCCCAATTAGGAGGGCACTCACCCTAGGGTCCCTAATCCCCCTATTAATCTAATTCTAACTTATATTTCACCTCTTCCTCATTAAATCACTAATCTCCACATAAATAATAATTCATCAAAGAAATCACAATATAATAATTCATTAAAGAATAAAATCACATAATTACAAAATTCAATAATACGGAAATAATCAACCTCGGTCAACAACCATCACCATAATTAAATAAGACCTAATCAAAGAACTCAAATTACAAAATAAATTACGACCGCCTGAGCCCACCAATTAGGAATTTACCCGGGTCCCTAGTCGAATCCAAGCCATTCGACAAACTACGGATAAATCACCTCTAATTGGCCGTCATTTGGCCGTTCGTTCAATTTCGGCAATTATCCGAAATATTGTATATTAACCATTTAATTTAATATTTTCTAAACCAAATAATGACGAAATAATTTATAAATGTCAATTCATTAAATTAATTATTTCAATCTACCTCAAGCCGTACGCCATCACCCACGCCTACTCTACTTCCCAGCTTCCAAAAATTACGGTTTTGCCATTGACCTTGCCAAATTACCGTTCTGCCCCTGACTTTAATAAGAACCCTATTCTGCCCCTATCATGTCAGATTTCCTATTCTGCCCCCAATCAATAATAAATTTACCCCCATTGTCCCTGTATCCGCGAAATTACCACTCTGCCCCTCGGGCTTTCCCTAATTGCAGTCTTGTCCCTCGGTTTACCAAAATTACAAATTCGCCCCTCGGGTACCAAAATTACAGACTCGTCCTTTGATTATAAAAAATTACAGATTCGTCCCTGTGACTACCGAAAATTATAGATTTGCCCCTGCCACCCTCCGTTTAACCAATCAACCCCTAAACTAACCAAAATTTTCCAATTAGCCCCCAAATCACCTAAAATTAACTAAATTAACCTTAAACTTAATTAATCAACTACTAAAGCGAGTAACCACCCTAATCGGGAGTTAGAGCTCGACTCACCGGCGGTCCGAGTCCAGCGCGTTTTCCGACGAGTCACCGGCGAATCTCCGGCGAACTTCCGGCAACTTGGTTTTGACTCCAACTATACGAAAAATCACTCCTATGAACCAATTGAAACTACAACATTAAAATATATTATGCTCAAGAGTGAACAGCCATTATTTCCAGCTAAAAGGCGAACCTTTAGCTCGTGCGTGTTCGGATTTTCCGGTTGAGGTGGCCGGCGAATGGCGCGAGCGGCGGAAAACAGCCGTGAACGGCGGCTGGGCCCACTGAAGAGACGTCGGGGCATGGCTGGTGGCGCGGCGTGGCTGGTGGAGCGGCGGCTTGCTCGGCTTGTGGCGAGCCTCGGATCCGAGCTGCTGGTTCGGACCAATTCGCCGATTAGAGACCAAATCGAACGAAATCAAAGACACCAGCTACCTACCGGAGTTCGGGAGAGTCTTGGGAGGCGACGGCGCCAATTGGGCTGGCCGGAACAGCTCGCGGTGACGACGAGCAGGGGCGGCATTCCCGAACAAAGGAGCTCGCGTCACACCAAGTTCGAGCTCCAAACGGCGGCGGTGGCGACCAGACAACCAAAGGATGAGCTAATTAAGCTTTGCCGTGACTTTTGCATGGTACTCCTCAACTAGAGGTGAAGAAATCGGCGTAAATAGCAGGTAGGGTTTCGTCAAATTTGAAGGTGATTTCGTGCGAGATAAACGGAACCAACTCGAAGGGAAAACAGCTGGTGAACGGTGTGGCTGCCACGTGTCCGGCCGTTGGCCAAAAATCGCGACTTTCTCGTATGGTTGTTGAGCTGCAGGCGGCTAGGGTTTCTGCCAGGGTGCTGCACGCGCGAGGAAGAAGGAGGAAGAAGAAGAGAAGGCTGGGCCGGGCGAGGGAGGTGGGCCGGTCTCGCGGGCCGCACGTACAAGCGAAGAAGGAGGCTGCAAAATGGAGCTGGGCCGGCTTAATTCAGCCCACACACAGAAGGAAAAGAAAAGGAATAAGAAATTGGGAAAAAAATTATTTTATTTTCTGGATACCAAAATAGAAAATAATTATTCTCAAATTATGCCCCAAAAATCTGGTTGTTACATGAACTCCCTTAGATTGGTCCAAGAGCAGACCAACTCCCTTAGATTGGTCCAAAAGGGGACGAACTTCCCTAGATTGGTTTAAAAGGGACGAACTTCCTTAGACTAAACCAAGAGAACACGAACTCCCCTAGATTGGACTAAAAGGAGATGAACTCCCTCATATTGGTCTAAGAAGGATGAAGTCCCTTAGATTGGACCAAAATGAGATGCACATCCTTAGATTAGTCTAAGAGAAGACGAACTCCCTTAGATTAGATGAAGAGGGACGAACTCCATTAGATTAGATCAAGAGGAGACGAACCCCTTTAGATAGGTCTAGGGGCGCCAAATGGGTGGGTCGGGTCGGGTTTGGGTCGGGTCAATATGGGTCGACCCATATTTGACCCATTTAACCCATTTTGACCCATATTTGTGTAGTGTAAATATAATGACTCATACCCGACTCGACCCATGCTCGACCCATACCCGACCCAATCTATATTTTTCTAAAATGCACTAATATTCTCAAAAACACACACATACTTAATATGTATCGTTAAAATAATTTTAAACAATATGATTTATTATCTTATTATCTTATTTTTTTTGAAATTTTAATTATCTATATAATTCTTAAAATTTTATTTTATATCTTTTTTATTTTTTCTATTTCAGTTTATGACAAGGATCCAGCTTACTAGATTACGACAAGCTCAAGGCGAGGCTTGAGTTGACCTAGGGCAAGCTTGAGCTTATCAATCTCAACTTTTATTCCTCGAGCAATTGACTTCATCCTTTCAATCCCCTTCCACCCCCATTGAAGTTCGTAACATTTTTGTGTTTCCTCCTCGTCGTTCTCATTGGCATGTCCGATTCTCTCATCAGTGGAGGATTGGGCCAAATTTGAAATTACAACATTAGAATGGTATTGCTTGTAAGAGTGAGTAGACAAAAAAAATGAAAGTTTCTATTGATAGGTTATTTATTATTAATTAGAATTTACAAATTTATTTTATTTATTAAAAATTCAAAAAATTATTAAATGAATTAAATTTAAAAAAATTAAAAGAAAAAGAAGAAAGAAAAGGGGCCGAAGGACTTGTAGGAACTTTGGGTGAAGGAAAAAAAATCCATAAATAAAAAATGAAAAAAATAGTGGGAAGAGACGTGTTGCAAGGAGAAGTCAGCCAAAAAGAAGGAAAAAGTAGGAGAGAGAAGAAGAGAAGAAAAGCAAAGTGAGCGAAATTTCGGAGAGTAGAGTCTAGGCAAAAAGAAGTGAGTTAAAATATGGGTCAAATATGGGTTAGAGGGTGACCCATATTTTAACCCTGTCTTTGGGCTTTCGTTTTTTTCAATTTATTTTGACCCATTTTTTAAAAAAGTGAGTTACCCATATTCAGTTAGGCCTTCCAAATATGGGTTATAAAATGGGTTGATTGCCACCCCTAGATAGGTCCAAGGTGGCACGAACTGCCTTAGATTGGATCAAGAGGAGACGAACTCCCTTAAATTGGTCCAAGAGGAGACGAACCCCCTAATAATGGTCCAAGAGAGACGAACAACCCTAGATTGGATCAAGACAAGAGGAACTCCCTTAGATTGGTCCATGAGCAGGCCAACTCACCTAGATTGATTCATAAGGAGACGAACATCCATAGTTTGGTCCAAGATAAGACGAACTCCCTTGGATTGGTCAAACAGGGAAGAACTCCCTTATATTGGATAAAGAGGAGATGAACTCCCTTAGATTGGTCCAAAAGAAGACAATCACTCTTAGATTTGTCCAAGAAGAGACGAACTCCCTTAGATTGGTCCAAGAGGAACGAACCCCTTTAGATTGGTCCAAGGTACTATAGCGACATATATGAGAGCGAGGATGAGTCCGCGAAGGACTAGGTGTGGTTAGGACCAAGTTTGAGGAGAGCCGCCATTTTGACTTTGGTTATCATGTTGTTGTTTTGGGTTGAAGCAACGTTTTCAAACTCCTATGCCATTTTGCTACGATTTTACATCGTGCTAGGAGTTGTGTTATGATAATTTCAACTTTCATTTCCATGTAAGCAGGGAAGAATGAAAGTAACCCTCCTTTGAAGTATTATTTCAATTTCTATGTGCACTAGCTCCATCTTATCTTATTATGTACGGGTCGGGGATTGATTTTAGCTTTTGAAAAGCTAAACTTGAATTTTAACCGCTTCTGCAATACTCTAATTTGAAATCGATTTAAAAAGACGTCAACGTGGGTTGTTTATTTTATTAAATGAAATGGGATTATATTTTATAACGAACCGCGAGATCTCTTCTATTTGGAATGAGTTTCGATTTTATGGAAAAATGAAAGATCTCAACTCCACATGACCTAACGTTACAACCCAACTTTGGTATTAGAATCTTTTATCTATCAAAATGATTTCATAAGAAGCCATTTATGTGTTGATTTATGGAAAACCCTAGGCTGGGGGACGTTACATGACGTTATGTAGTTAACTTGTGGAGTGATTTCCTAAAATGTTACCGATTGCTTTTAAAGTTTCATGTTGCCTTTTTGATGACAAATACCTATCTTTTGCAAAGAAAATGATTTTTAAAAATGATTCATTTATGAAAATGTGTTTGATTTTAAAAGCAAGGTGAAGGAAATGATTTTTGAAATTTTTTTAATTGTGTATAATTAGCCTCCTCGTCGGATGGACTTCGGGGGAGTTGCACCCTACAGGATATGCCCAGCCTTTGTGTCAGTAGACATGCTAGACTGGGTATGGCGTCATGATATGCTCGGATGGATTTCCGGTGGAATTAGCCTCCTTGTTGGATGGACTTTGGGGGAGTAGCACCCTATGGGGTGATGAATATAAGCCCAAATGGATTTTCGGTGGAATTAGCCTCCTCGTCGGATGGACTTCGAGAGAGTAGCGCCCTGCGGGGTGTGCCCGACTTTTGAGTCAGAAGAGCCGTACTAGATGGGGCTAGTACGTAGCTTGGGCTGCGATCCAAGGGGCGCATTCTGAGCCTATGGGTTAATGAAACAAATCCTTGAGGTCGAGGCAACGCTACGCATTTTGATGTGAGCGCTTGTACAGCCAAAGAGGACAATATATTGGTTTGGTAGAGGGATGGCGATGGGACGCGCCTTTGCCCTTCCAATAATAAAGTACGTGCTTTAAGTGGTATATGGAAAGGAGTCGTCATAGCTTATATACCGATTCGGGTTATATGAGGATTTCTTATTTCTATTTCTCTATTTGAAAATATAAAATGGTGGGTTTGAATTTCTGTTTCTATTCTACTCATTGTGTTTTGTTATGTGGCACGCACATGTATTTTAATTACGGCTTCAAGACAATCACCGATTCATACGAGGACAGAATTACTCATCTAGCTACAGAGGAGCTGCACTAGACGACAGAATACAGAGGAGCTGAACGCCCGTGTTGCTGCACTAGACGACAGAATTACTCATCTAGCTACACGGTTTACGCAATTTGTGAACAATATCAAGGCCACTTTGGTGCCGTCAAACTCAAATCAGGCGACACCAACAGTAATTCTTGAACTAG
This sequence comes from Melaleuca quinquenervia, assembly GCA_030064385.1. Lineage (NCBI taxonomy): Eukaryota > Viridiplantae > Streptophyta > Magnoliopsida > Myrtales > Myrtaceae > Melaleuca > Melaleuca quinquenervia. The sequence goes on along the minus strand of JAPVXF010000025.1, from coordinate 84,463 downwards.
TGACTGTCGAGGCTGGATGTGAAAATGTGCATGCATCGATTCAAACACCTGTCGTGGTTGAACTTGACCCAAATTCTAAAGGGTGATCCTTGCACATATGATAAAGGAGAACAATAGAAGACTCGCCAAATTAGAATAGAAGCTCTGAGCCATGAAGGCTACGAAGCAAATGTTTTAGAAGATATGTTTTGTCATTCTAAAATGCATTTCCCTTAAAAATTTAAAATCTTAGAGTTTGTCAAGTTTGACGGGACGGGAGACCCCAGGATCCACCTCAAATATAATCTCAATTGGATGGGGAGGTATGCACAGAATGCCCCTCTTCTAATTCAAACTTTTCAAGAAAGTCTATCTGGCTCAGCCTTGTATTGGTATATTCTTTTAGAGCTTAAGAAGATGGGTCAATGGGAAGAAGTGGCTGAAGCCTTCATTTTACAATACAAGTACAACACTGAAATCACTCCTACATGAGATGTGCAGGCTTGTACAGAGTAGAAGAGGAGCGAAAATTTTCAATCTTTTGCCCAGAGATGGCACGCTATAGCTACACAAGTTAAGCCTCCGATGGATGACAAAAAGATGATTGAATTATTCCTGAGAGCTTTTCCTTCGGAATTTTACATTAAAATGGTTAGATCAGGTTGTGAAACATTTGCCCATTTCATAACTATTGGAGAAAGAATTGAGGGAGCTATCCACGAGGGACGGATTAATGAAGGAGTAAATTAGAGATTCCCCACCAAGAAAGAAAAAGAAGTGGAGGTGGCTTATGCTCATACTCCAATGGAACCAAGAATTCCCATAAATTCACAATACTCTTCAACATTTGAAGGTAGAGTGAATCGAAGAGCATAATGTTATTGCTGCTAGATAACGGCCTCTTCCAAGGCCCTTATCAAAGTTGTTACCAGTACTGCTAGACAAACAACTGGTTGTTAATGAGGCATATCAAGCCAATCCTCCTAGTTTTGATGGGTTTGATATGTCAAAGTCTTGTGAATATCATATGGGGGAAAGGGGACATAATGTTGATAACTACCTTGCGCTCAAGTATAAAGTACATAATTTGCTAGATAAGGGAATGTTAACATTTAGAGATCCCCAACCTAATGTGCAACAAAATCTTCTTCCAGATCATAGCCTAAATGTAAATATGATTATGGGAGATGATTACAATAATATGGATGATTTAGCAGAGCTAAAAGTGGAGAATGATGGTCCTTCTCAACTAGAGGAAATAGTGGCTATGATGTCGTCTATGGTAATCGATTTGTATGATGAAGAAGAAACTCTTGGTCTTGGTGAAAGTAATGTCGAACCTTTGGCGATTGACCTTACAACCGAAGAGTTTGCATTGCTGAGGATGAATGCAAATGACTTTGAACCAATAGTCATCGAGTTGCCACCAAATGAGGAAGAATGCTCGTTTAAATCTGGTTGAAACTGAATACTAGAGCTGTCTTATTTGATTGTGGGACGAGGGAGATTGGTGCCGTCATGCGCTCAGGTCGTTATTATACACCTGCAAAAAACCAGAAAAGAAGCTATTACTAATGAAGACGAACTCCTTATATTAGTGCATGTGAAAACGAACTCCTTAGATTAGTCCAAGTGGGGACGAACTTCCTTAGATTGGTCCAAGAGGGATAAACGTGCATAGATTGGACCGAGAGGAGATGAACTCCCCTAGATTGGACCAAGATGAGACGAACTTCCTTAGATTAGTTCAAGATGGGACGAACTGCCGTAGAATGGTCAAAGATGGATGAACTTCAATAGATTGGTCCAAGAGGAGACGAACTCCCCTTGATTAGAAGAAGAAGGACGACCTTCATTAGATTGGACCAAAAGGAGACGAACTCCTTTAGATTGGTCAAAGAGGCACGAACTCCCTTAGATTGGACCAAGAGGAGACGAGCTTCCTTATATTGGTCTAGGAAGAGACGATCTTCCACAGATTAGTCCAAGAGGAGACGAACTCCCTTAGATTTGTCCAAGAGGGACGAACACCCTTAGATTGGTCAAAGAGGGATGAACTCCCATAGATCGGACAAAGAGGAGACGAACTCCCTTTGATTGGACGAAAATGAGACGAACTGTCTTAGATTGGTCGAAAAGAAGACTAACTCACTTATATTGGACCAAAAGGAGACGATGTCCCTTATGTTGGTCAAAGAGCAACGAACTCCTCTAGAATGGACCGAGATGAGACGAACTCCCCTACATTTGTCCAAGATGACATGAACTCCCTAAAATTGATCCAAGAGGAGACGAACTCCCTTAGATTGATCCAAGAGGGACGAATGCCCTTAGATTGATCCACTAAATTGGATCGAGAGGGGATGAACTCCCTTACATCCATCCAAGAGGAGATTAACTCCCTTAAATTGGACCAAAAGGAGACAAACTCCCTTAGATTGATCCAAGATGCGACGAACACCCTTAGATTGATCCAAGAGGGACGAACTCCCTTAGATTGGACTAAGAGGAGACAAACTCCCATAGATTGGTCCTAAGGGAGACAAACTCCCTTAGATTGGTCTAAGTGGACACGAAAACCCATAGATTGGTCCAAGAGGACAATAACTCCTTTAGATTTGTCCAAGAGGAATAAACTTCCTTAGATTGGGCCAAGAGGAGACGAACCCTCTTAGATTTTCCCAAGAAGAGACGAACTCCCATAGATTGGCCCAAGACAAACGAACTCCATTAGATTGATCCGTGTGAAAATGTACTCCCTGAGATTAGTCCAAGTGGAGACGAACTCCCTTAGATGGGTCCAAGAGGGACGAACGCACATAGATTGGACCAAGAGGAGACGAACTCCCCTAGAATGGACCAAGATGAGATGAACTCTCTTAGATTGGTTCAAGACAAGACGAACAGCCTTAGAATGGTCAAAGAGGGAAGAACTTCATTAGATTGGACCGAGAGGAGACGAACTCCATTAGATTGGACCAAGAGGAGACGAACTCCATTAGATTGGACCCAGAGGAGATGAACTCCCTTAGATTGGACGAAGAGGGACGAACTTCATTAGATTGGATGAAGAGGGACGAACTTCATTAGATTGGACCGAGTGAAGACGAACTCCATTAGATTGGACCAAGAGGAGACGAACTCCCTTATATTGGTCCAAAAGGAAATAAACTGGCATAGATTGGACAAAGAGGGACGAACACCCTTAGATTGGTCAAAGAAGGACGAACTCCCTTAGATCGGACTAAGAGGAGACGAACTCCCTTAGATTAGACCAAAAGGAGACGAACTCCCTTAGATTGGTCCAAGAGGAAATGAACTCTCTTAGATTGGACGAAGGGGGACTAACTTTATTAGATTGGACCGAGTGGAGGCGAAATCCATTAGATTGGACCAAGGGGAGACAAACTCCCTTAGATTAGTCCAATAGGAAATGAACTCCCACAGATTGGATGAAGAGGGACGAACGAACTCCCTTAAATCGGACCAAGAGGAGACGAACTCTCTTAGATTGGTCCAAGAGGAGACGAACCCCCTCATAATGGTCCAAGAGGGATAAAATCCCTTAGATTGGATCAAGTGGAGAAGAACACCCTTAGATTGATTCATGACAAGACCAACTCACTTAGATTGGTCTAAGATGGTACGAACTCCCTTGGATTTGTCAAACAGGGACAAAGTCTCATAGATTAGACCAAGAAGAGTCGAACTCCTTAGATTGGTCCAAGAGGAGATGATCTCCCTTAGATTGTTCCAAGAGAAGAGGATATCCCTTAGATTGGTCCAAGAGGAGATGAACTCCTTAGATTGGTTCAAGTTGGACGAACACCTTTAGATTGAACCAAGAGGAGACAGACTCCCTTAGATTGGTCCAAGAGAAGACTAACTCACTTGGATTGGACTAGAAAGAGACGAACTCCCTTAGAGTGGTCCAAGATGGGATGACCAGCCTTAGATTGGTCAAAGAGCAATGAACTCCCTTAGAATGAACCAAGATGAGACGAACTCCCTTTCATTCGTCCAAAAGGACACAAACTCCCATAAATTGGTCCAAGAGGAGACGAACTCCCTTAGATTGATCCAAGAGGGACGAACACACTTAGATGGATCCATTAGATTGGATCATGAGGAGATGAACCACCTTAGATCGGTCCAAGAGAAGATTAATTCCCCTAGAATGGATCGAGAGGAGACGAACTCCCTTAGATTGGTCCAACATGGGACAAAACAGCCTTAGAATAGTCAAAGAGGGATGAACACCCCCAGAATGGTCCAAAGGGAGACAAACTCCCTTAGATTGGTTAAAGGAGACATGAACTCCCTTAGATTGGTCTAAGAGGAGAATAACTCCCTTAGATTGGGCCAAGAGGAGACGAACTCCCTTAGATTGGTCCAAGATGGATGAACTCCCCTAACTTGGTCCAAGAAGAAACGAACTCTCATAGATTGGACGAAAAGGGAGGAATTTCATTAGATTGGACCAAGATTGGACTAAGAGGAGACGAGCTTCCTTATATTGGTCCAGGAGGAGACGATCTCTCACAGATTAGTCCAAGAGAAGACGAACTCCCTTAGATTGGTCCAAGAGGGACGAACACCCTTAGAATTGTCAAAGAGGGACGAACTCCCTTAGATCGGAGCAAGAGGAGACAAACTCCCTTAGATTGGATGGAGATGAGATGAACTGCCATAGATTGGTCGAAAAGGAGACTAACTTACTTAGATTGGGCCCAAAGGAGACGAAATCCCAATCCCTTATATTGGTCAAAGAGCAACGAACTCCCTTAGAATGGACGAGAAGAGACAAACTCCACCACATTTGTGCAAGATGACACGAACTCCCTAAAATTGGTTTAAGAGGAGACGAACTTTCTTAAATTGATCTAAGAGGGATGAACACCCTTATATTGATCCATTAAATTGGATCAAGAGGGGATGAACTCCCTTACATCCATCCAAGAGGAGATTAACTCCCTTAAATTAGACCAAGAGGAGACGAACAGATTGGTCCAAGAGGGGCTGTTAGATTGGATAGAGAGGTGAATAATTCTCTCAGATTGGACCAAGAGGAGTGGAACTCCCTTAGATTGGTCCAACAGAGATGAACTCCCTTAGATTGGTGCATTAGGTGAAGAACTCCCCTAGATTGATCCAAGATGAGACGAACTCACTTAGATTGGACCAAGAGGAGACAAATTGCCTTAGATTGGTCCAAGAGGAGACGAAATCCCTTAGAATGGTCCAAGAGGAGACGAACTCCCTTACATTGGTCCAACATGAGATGAACCCCCTTAGATTGGTCCATGAGAGACTAACTCCCTTAAATTGGACCAGGAGAAGACGAACTCCCTTCGATTAGTCCGAGAGGTGACAAACTTCCTTTTATTGGTCCTAGAAGGGATCAAATCTCACAGATTAGTCAAAGCGGGACAAACAATTTTAGATTAGACCAATAAGTGACAAACTCCAACATATTGATCCAAGACGGGACAAACTCCCTAAGATTGCTCCAATAGGAAACGAAATTCGTTAGATTGGTCCAAGAATGGACAAACTCTACTAGATTGGATAGAGAGGTGAAGAACTCCTACAGATTGGACCAAGATGTGACGAACTCCGATAGATTGATCTAAAAGGGGATGATCACCCTAAGATTGCTCCAAGAGGAGACGAACTTCGTTAGATTGGTCCAAGAATGGACGAACTCTGTTACATTGGATAGAGAGGTGAAGAACTCCCTCACATTGGATCAAGAGGGGTGGAACTCCCTTAGATTGGTCCAATAGAGATGAACTCCCTTAGATTGGTCCAATAGGTGAAGAACTCCCCTAGATTGGTCCAAGATGAGACGAACTCACTTAGATTGGACCAAGAGGAGGCAAACTACCTTAGATTGGACCAAGACGAATGGAACTCACTTAGATTAGACTAGGAGGAGATCAAATCCCTTAGATTGGTCCAAGGGAGACAAGCTCCCTTAGATTAGTGCCAAAGGTGGCGAAGTCCCTTCGATTTGTCCTAGAGGAGATGAACTCACTTAGATAGGACCAAGAAGAGGCGAACTGCCTTAGATTGGACCAAAAGAGGCAAACTGCCTTAGATTGGAACAAGAAGAGGCGAACTGCCTTAGATTGGATCAACAGGTGACGAACTCCGATAGATTGATCTAAGAGGGGATGAACGCCCTAAGATTGGTCCAAGAGGAGACGAACTTTATTAGATTGTTCCAAGAATGGACGAACTCTGTTAGATTGGATAGAGAGGTGAAGACCTCTCTCAGATTAGACCAAGAGGAGTGGAACTCCCCTAGATTGGTCCAACAGAGATGTACACCCTTTGATTGGTCCAACAGATGAAGAACTCCCCTAGATTGGTCCAAGATGAGACAAACTTACTTAGATTGGACCAAGAGGAAACGAACTGCCTTAGATTGGACCAAGAGGTGACGAACTCCAATATATTAATCCAAGAGGGGACAAACTCCCTAAGATTGGTCCAACATGAGACGAACTTCGTTAGATTTGTCCGAGAATGGACGAACTCTGTTAGATTGGATAGAGGGCTAAAGAACTCCTACGGATTGGACCAAGAGGTGATGAACTCCGATAGATTGATCTAAGAGGGGACGAACACCCTAAAATTGTTCCAAGAGGAGACGAACTTCGTTAGATTGGTCCAAGAATGAATGAACACTGTTAGATTGGATAGAGAGGCGACGAACTCCCTCATATTGGATCAAGAGGGGTGGAACTCCCTTAGATTGGTCCAATAGAGAAGAAGTCCCTTAGATTGGTCTAACAAGTGAAGAACTCCCCTACATTGGTCCAACATGAGACGAACTCACTTAGATTGAACCAAGAGGAGGCAAAGTACCTTAGATTGGACCAAGAGGAGCGGAACTCCCTTAGATTAGACCAGGAGGAGACCAATTCCCTTAGATTAGTCCAAGGGAGACGAGCTCCTTTAGATTAGTGCAAATGGTGGCGAAGTCCCTTGGATTGGTTCTAGTGGAGACGAACTCACTTAGATTGGACCAAGAAGAGGCGAACTGCCTTAGATTGGACCAAGAGGTGACGAACTCCAATAGATTGGTCTAAGAGGGGATGAATGCCCTAAGATTGGTTCAAGAGGAAACGAACATCATTAGATTGGTCCAAGAATTGACGAACTCTATTAGATTGGATAGAGAGATGAAGAACTATCTTAGATTGGCCCAAGAGGAGAGGAATTGCCTTAGATTGGTCTAACAGAGATGAACTCCCTTAGATTGGTCCAATAGGTGAAGAACTCCCCTAGATTGGTCCAAGATGAGACGAACTCACTTAGATTGGACCAAGAGGAGACAAACTGCCTTAGATTGGTACAAGAGGAGACGAAATCCCTTAGATTGGTCCAAGAGGTGACGAACTCCCTTATATTGGTCCAAGATGATATGAACCCCCTTAGATTGGATCATGAGAGACGAGCTCCCTTAAATTGGATCAGGAGGAGACGAACTCCCTTCGATTAGTCCGAGAGGTGACAAAGTTCCTTGGATTGGTCCCAAAAGGGACGAAATCTCATAGATTAGTCAAAGCGGGATGAACAATTTTAGATTGGACCAAGAGGTGACGAACTCCGACATATTGATCCAAGAGGGGACAAACTCCCTAAGATTGGTCGAACATGAGACAAATTTCGTTAGATTGGTCCAAAAATGGACTAACTCTATTAAATTGGATAGAGAGGTGAAGAACTCCTACGGATTGGACCAAGAGGTGACGAACTCCGATAGATTTATCTAAGAGGGGACGAACGCCCAAAGATTGTTCCAAGAGGAGATGAACTTCATTAGATTGGTCCAAGAATGGATGAACTCTGTTAGATTGGATAGAGAGGTGAACAACTCCCTCATATTGGATCAAGAGGGGTGAAACTCCCTTAGATTGGTCCAACAGAGATGAATTCCCTTAGATTGGTCTAACAGGTGAAGAACTCCCCTAGATTGGTCCAAGATGAGATGAACTCACTTAGATTGGACCAAGAGGAGGCGAACTACCTTAGATTGGACCAAGAGGAGCGGAACTCCCTTAGATTAGACCAGGAGGAGACAAACTCACTTAGATTGGACCAAGAAGAGGCGAACTGCCTTAGATTTGACCAAGAAGAGGCGAACTGCCTTAGATTGGACCAAGAGGTGCTGAACTTCGATAGATTGATCTAAGAGGGGATGAACGCCCTAAGATTGGTTCAAGAGGAGAGGAACTTTATTAGATTGGTCCAAGAATGGACAAACTCTATTACATTGTATAAAGAGGTGGAGAACTCTCTCAGATTGGACCAAGAGGAGTGGAACAGCGTTAGATTTGTCCAACAGAGATGAACTTTCTTAGATTGGTCCAACAGGTGAAGAACTCCCTTAGATTGATCTAAGATGAGACGAACTCACTTAGATTGGACCAAAAAGAGACGAACCGCCTTAGATTGGTCCAAGTGGAGACGAACTCCCTTACATTGGTCCAAGATGAGATGAACCCCTTTAGATTGGTCCATGAGAGACTAATTCCCTTAAATTGGACTAGGAGGAGACGAACTCCCTTTGATTTGTCCGAGAGGTGACAAACTTCCTTGGATGGGTCCCAGAAGGGACGAAATCTCACAGATTAGTCAAAGCGGGATGAACATTTTAAATTGAACCAAGAGGTGACGAACTATGACATATTGATCCAAGAGGGGACAAACTCCCTAAGATTGGTCTAATTGGAGACGAACTTCATTAGATTGGTCCAAGAATGAACTAACTCTGTTAGATTGGATAGAGAGGTGAAGAACTCCTACATATTGGACCAAGAAGTGACGAAGTTCGATAGATTGATCTAAGAGGGGATGAACGCCCTAAGATTGCTCCAAGAGGAGACGAACTTCGTTAGATTGGTCCAAGAATGGATGAACTTTGTTAGATTGGATAGAGAGGTGAAGAACTCCCTCATATTGGATCAAGAGGGGTGTAACTCCCTTAGATTGGTCCAACAAAGATGAACTCCCATAGATTGGTCGAATAGGTGAAGAACTCCCCTAGATTGGTCCTAGATGAGACGAACTCACTTAGATTGGACCAAGAGGAGGTGAACTACCTTAGATTGGACCAAGAGGAGCGGAACTCCCTTAGATTAGACTAGGAGAAGACCAAACCCCTTAGATTGGTCCAAGGGAGACGAACTCCCTTAACTTGGTCCAAAAGGTGGGGAAGTCCCACAGATTGGTCCTAGATGAGATGAACTCACTTAGATTGGACCAAGATGAGACAAACTCCCTTAGATTGATCGAACTGAGACGAAATGCCTTAGATAGGTCCAAAATGAAGCGAACTCCCATAGATTGGTTTAAGTGGGACAAACTCTCTTAGATTGGACAAAGACGCCAAAACTCCCAAAAATTGGTCTAAGAGGAGATGAACTACCCTAGATTGGTCCATGAGGTGAAGAACTCTCTTATATTTTTCCAACAGGGAGGAACTCCCTTAGATTGCATCAAGAGGAGACGAACTTGCTCAAATTGGTCTAAGAGAAGACGAACTTCCTTAGATTGGTCCAAGATAAGATGAACTCCCCTGTTCTCCGCCGCTCCCCCCTTTTTGGTCTTTGGTTTCTGCCTCTCTCTTTTGCTTTCTTCGCTCTCTACTTTTTCTCTCTTTGCTTTCTACTTCTTCTTTTTCTTCTAAACCTCTCTCTCCTCCTCCTTGTTATGACTTCTCTCCCTTCCTTTTTCTGACTTCTTCCAACCATCCCATCTTCTCTTTCTTCTCTTTCCTCCCTTTCTTCTTCTCTCTTCGTTTTCCTTCTTTTTGGCTAACCCATGTTTCCTCATCCCATTCAATCTCTCTGATGTTAGATCTTTTCAAAATTTTCATTTTTTATTTTCTTATCTTTTAAAATTTTTTAAAATATATTTTTGATTTTAATTTATTTATTTAATATTTTCTAGTCATCCCCCCAAAACCCCAACAAAGTCCTTCGATCAACCCCATTTTTTACTATTTTAATTTTAATTAATAATTTTTTTGTGCATGTGTGACATATTTACCCTTTTTTTGTGACATGAAAAGTCCCGATTTTATCTCTGTATGACATATTTACCCTAAAAAAATTGTGATATTAAAAACCTTCAACTTGTATTGTTGTGACACATTTACCCTATAATTTTGTTTCTTCTTATTTTCCTTATTTTTGGCATCTAATTTGACCGGAGGGCCGCTGGCAATGGCTTCATGACCCTTGCCCAATGGCTGGGGAGTTCCGCATTTCTCGCCGACCTTAACTCGCTAGAGAAAGGGAATTTTAAAAAGAAATAAACAAAAGAAAAAAAATCTAGGGTACATATGTCATATAGATATAAGTTTGGGATTTTTAATATCACAAGAAAAAGTTTATGATAAATGTGTCATAGTGAGATAAATTCGGGGTTTTTGGTGTTACAATAAAAAGTTTAAGGTAAATGTGTTATAGAGGGTATAATTTGGGAGTGGTATTTTTCCGTTGATATATGGTGTAACTCCACAACAAAAGCAACCAGCGTGACTGCTTATAGAGAAGGATCCGGATCGTCTGACTTTGTCAGACTCAGAGAATTCGAGTATGGGGGCTGTCCATTTCTAAAATGGACAGCCCCATTTGAGGGGGGGTTTTTGTTTGTTTGTTTTTTTTTGGAAAAATTATTGTTCGTTTGATTCAAGATCGAACGGCCAGCGTGTGACATACATTGGATGATCCACTTCAATAGAGAATCCCCATTGTGTTGTCTCGTTTCGAGTCTGTTCAACAGTGGACTTAGGGCATCGAGAGACTTAGCAAGGCGGACCCCAATTGTACGCTAGAAAAATTTTCCGAGACAACCGACCCCATTTGTCAAGTTTTAGTCCATATACTTCCAAGGTTAAAGACGAAAAACTTCTCTAAATTTTTTTCCCTTCTTCATTAGTGAAAACAAAACATATTTAGGCCAACATGGTGAAATAGCATAAATGTCGCAACGATTACTATTCCAAAAGTCGTTGTAACAAGAAGCACCGCCATCATCACCGTTCATCAGTCATCACCGGGTCACTCACTACTGCCGAGTGCCCTCTCTTTACGCTTTTGCTCTTGCTAAACCCCTGTAAATCAGCTAAGCATGCTTTCATAAACCAATTATATTGTAGATGAAATGGCCACTCAAAACCTAAACTCGGTCTCGTGGGTTTATTCCCATTACATTATGTGCTTGTGGAGGACTCTCAGGCCACATTAATTCACTTATGTCTTTTCAAGCAAGTGTTAATTTCTCAACAACGTGGAGCATACGCTGCCATTGGACGTCGGTCTGAAGGAAATATTACACGAGCGGCCTTATGCATTTAACTTGAGAGAATAAAATTACTTATTCTTTCAAATCTATGGCATATGAGGTTGCTTGTGTAAATTTTTTTCATTTTTACACTTATGGTACATGTTATTAATACTATTCATTCTCCAGTTGAGGTGTAGGTTCCAGATTCTGACTCACGCCTTCCATTGGCAACTTAATTCAATGGGAAAAACAAGGAAAACAAAGTTCACTGTTTGAATAAATTATCAATGCATTACCTTATAAGTCATCTTGCCAAGAGTCAGCCAACCCTATAACTACATAGAAAAATTTTCGTATAGACCTGATCCATCATGGATCCACATGCATGGATCTATATGTTTTATTGGTGGAAAAATATGATCTATAATTTTAAAAAAAATCAAGAAAGTGTGTGCTTTAAAGTTAAAAGCAATGTCCTTATACATAAAAAAAAAATCTAATAATATAACAGCAATATTTCTAGGATTGTGTATCGACCTTTCTGTCAATTTGCGGAGGCAATTGGCCTTCGATAGTGACTTTCTACATTTAGGCTAAAATAGTGTAACGGATTGAAGCAAGTGACATAAATCCATTCCTCATGTCGTGGGACAAGTAGAAAAGTTATAGAAACCTAGAAAATTTGCAAAGTTACAAGATAGTAAAAAAAATTATTAAGCAATTAAAGTGACGTTGAATTCTCAAAAGTAACTTTAGAATAGACTTTATGTCAAATAATGACATGAAGTGGCTAACCTAATTTCAAATGAGGGCCTCCACTCAGTGGTGGCCAAATTTGCGAAGGCTGACGAGCATGTGCATATCATTTTCCATTTTTCTGATCATAAGCAAGAGCATCTTAGTCTATGACATTTTATTCTTTTTTCCTTCCTTATCTAATCTCCAGTCTTCCTCCATCTTAATTTTTCCCGAATGCGACAATAGGGGCGCGCTTGGTAACATTTCCATTCCAAGGAACAATTTTTGAACAGAAATAGTTTTTCCTATTTCTGTTCTCAGGAATAATTTTTGAATAGAAGAATGTGTTTAGTAATAGCTAATATGTTCTTTTGTTTGTTTCTTACAAAGTGTTGAGTTTTAAATTTTTCTTAAAAAGTGTTCCCGAGAATAATAAATAAGTTCTTTCTTCTTCTTATTTATGTTCCAAAGCTATTTCCGATTTTTTTTGTTAAGAAGAAAAGTGTAAACAAGAACATTTTTGTTCTTCTTTTTTTTTTTTTTGTTCCTTGGATTAAAAGAACATAAATTTTTGTTTCAGAAAATAGAAACGCAAATAAACAAAACAGGCCCTAATTCTTCAATCATAGGAGCTTGACTGAGATTACTTGGGCTTGGATGGTGGCTAGTGGCAAGCAGTTGGAGGACGTCATGAGGCTAGCGACCCCAAAATGGAGCCCTAGGACTGAAGTTAAGTAGTGATTCAAAATTAAGTTGCGAGGACAAAACTTCTAACAGTGGTATTCTTGATGTTGCGCAGCTCAGATCATGTCCTAAGGCGAGGAGTGATTTCCACCGGGCATCGTAGTGGCAACGAATCAGGAGGGTGACTCTTTACTAAGTACACTGTTCCCGGTGATCTGACTATGGGCGATTATTGAGCTTAGGTTAAACATTTCCTTGGTAAAAATAATCGTCCGAAAATTGTTGTAACAACAAGCACCACCACCATCATCATCATCAGTCATCACCAGGCCACTCAGACCTGCTCTCCCTATGCTTTTGCCATGATTTTCTCACTAATTACACAGAAATCCACTAAGCATATCATCATGAGTAATTTACTTTCCAGGCGGTCAAAATCTAAATTCGATGTCGGGGGTCCCACTATAGTGCGTACTTGCGAAAAATTCGCTGGCCACATTCATTAGCTGATCGACCAGGTCCATCATGGACCCACGTGTATAGAGACAGCTGGAGTCTATTCTTATTGGGTGCAAAATATGACATATTATTACGAACAAATCAAGTAGGAGCGCTCAAAAATAAAGAGCAACGTAATTATACATAAAAAGGCTGATAAAGATTTGTATCATGTGCATTTCGTCTATTTATAACAGTCATATTTCTTGGACCTTGTATTAACCTTGTTGTCAATTTGCGGGGACAATTTGCCTTAAATAGTGGCGTTTTACATGTAGGCAAAATAGCATGAAAGGTTGAAACAAGTGGATCAAATTTGTCCTCAATATCGTGTGACGGGTCAAAGGGTTTTTGTAATTGAAGTTACAATATGTACTTACAAATGAGAAAGCAGTTTAGGGTATTTAGTTTCTTTTGGATTTGTAAAAACGATGAGACATAATTCATTTTGGTCTCTTGGATGGGCACTTTCCTATTAGTTTGTTATTCCTCAAGATCGGTCAAACTCGATGAACATTGCAAAGTTCTCAAGAAGTTTAGCAATGTATGTCAACTGGTTTAAGACAATATTGGACGTGCATCAAGTGCAACTCATAAGATGCAGAATGATTTTGAAATGCAAGCGCAATAATGACATCCTTGGAAATCTTAATCGGATGATATTTCATAATCCAAAGGTTTACATAATAGATTTCAGAAAGAAAAGAAAAGGAAAGGTATCGATCCCTGCTATACTATATCATAAATCTCCATCGGAATCCGTCACGCTTGAGCACATCTCTTATTCAAGTAAACCTTTGTTATAATAGTTAATAGCCCGGAACTGCATGCGGGTGATCGATCCTCACTCAAGGGGTGGTGACACCTGCACCAACGAAAATGACAAGCTCAGAGTCAGGTCATCAGCTAGCCCGAAACTTCAATTTCGACATTCATTCGCCGCATGCAGTCGATAAACTACAGTAATGGGAGAAAAATGTGGTGATCATAGAGCTTCCGGCCGGTTGGTAGCCCGAGAGAGAGAAGGAGAGAGAGATGTACTTCCACACTTGAAGTTGTGAGGGACAGTCCTTCCACAGCCCTCAATCTGCTTGATGGTGCGATCAACCCCAAGAAGAGCGGCCAGTTTTGGTGTGACATAGGGGCACACGCACTCGAAGTGAAACACCCTCACTCTTGCGCAGCACTGGGGAGTTGGCTGTCTCCCGAATATCACAGGCCTGCAATTACTCTCCAGCAGCTTCCTCTCTTCCCTGCACTGGCTCGGACTCGTCTGACCATTTACCGACTCACTGCTCATGGTCACGACTATCGTCATGACCACCACCAGCATCATCGTAACTCGCAACATCGATCTCATGGTTGAGAGTCTAGCTGCTCTCTCTTACCTTTTTTTTTTTTTCTCCTTTTTTGGGCTCTCGAGTCCTACAGAGTTTATCAGTGAGTAGAAGATGCCTAAGAGCGAAGAAATGCCTTTCAATTTATAGACATCATGAATGGGGAGATCTGGCCAGCCACGAAGAAATCCAAGCGTTGGAATAGTCGATGCGTCCAGTCTGTGTAACATCCTGAATTTTCAGACCTTAATTAATAACAGAGATTTATGAAGGATCGGGCAAGATGGTTGGTACTAACACAGTTGTCACATGACGACCCAAAGACAGGTTCAGTGGATGATTGTTGTCAAGTCGCGAGTGGCAATAATTAATCTTGAACCAACCTTGGAGTTATCGGTACAATTATGTGATTAGAACGACATCTCGCTAATTACATGAAGATTAAGGCCAATTACATGAGGACCGTAGGGGCTCCACATGAGGTCAAGTGTCCTTAACACATTTAATGACATTTATTACATTAGGATAACTCTTGACCTTAAAGTTTGACCTAGTGGGACACATGGCTTAGGATGTGAGGTTCTAACTTCTCTTGACATATTATTGGATCATTTGGCACTAACATTAATTAATGTGATATCTAAAGCCCATGATGACATTAAATGCCTAATGGATAAGCATGACATTAAATGCTTAATGGATAAGCATGACATTAAATGCCTAATGGATAAGCATGACTATATAGAATAGACATTAAATGGTTATGGATAAGTATGACTCTTTAATGCCTAGAAGGTTCTTTCCAACTTGATGACCAAGGAATGAGAGATGATTAGTCTATTTGTCCCTAAGAGAATTAGACTTGGACCTACCTAAGGGAGTGAGACTAGGGATAGGATGGCTACAAAATCAAGATGATGCAAGCAAGGAATTTAGAAGATAAGAAAGCTTGGTTATTAAATGCACTCAATTAATGAAGGGGAATATTCTAGGAATATTCCTTAACTTGGACCCCAAGTTTGACAAGGTAGAATATTATGAAAATATTCTTACTTAGGCCATAAGTCTACAAATCCTAGGCTAGCTAAGTAAGCCTACCTAGATTAGCCAACTAAGCCTATAAGACATAGCCTAACCAAACAAGCCTACAAGCATTTAATGATGAACTTGAGCCTCAAGTAAACTTGGGCTCCAAGTTTGGCTAGCTTATAGGTCTAGCCATAGGTCATTAATGCTTGGCTTGGTCTCCAAGTTTCCTTGCTTATAAATAGAGGAAGAAAATTCTTCATTTGCATCCCTTTCTCAACCCAAAACCCCTCTCTTTCTTCTTGAACTCCTGCTGCCCAAATTCGTCACCCTGCAGACCAGTCCACTGTTTGCCTCCTAAACACTTACCTACAGCCATTTTCTTCACCAAAGCCCTCCACCATCCTTTTATACACCTTAAAACCGTCCCTCCCACCAAAATTCAGCCCCAAATGAGCTCTGGTTGGTCCCGAATTAATTTGGGAAGTTCCAGACTTCATTCCCCAGATACTGCACCGTCGACCGTTTTGTTTGGCCTTTTTTGACAGACCAAACGACCTCCGAATTGAGTGAAACCACCTTCATTCTCTTCGTAACATCCAGATCTTTCCAACGGATCCAACCACACCCCCGTACGTTCAGTAAGCATTGCTGTAGAGCTGCCGGAAGGAAGACGAACGGTCACCGTTTTCCAGCACGGGCGACCCTAACAGCTGCGCTGTTTCACTTGTTTCTTCGTTTTCTTGACTTCTCTTCCATATTTCTGGTATCTACACTAGGTAAGTAGATCTTCTAACCCTTGAGTAGGATGTGTTGTTGAGTGATTGACTTGTGGAGTGGTTTTCTTAAATTATCTTTACACTTTGGTCTTACCAGTCTTGCTGAAATGTTGCTGATTACTTTTAAAGTTTCATGCTACCTTTTTAATGACAAATACTTCTCTTTTCCAAAGAAAATGATTTTGAAAATGATTGATCTTTGAAAATGTCTTTGATTTCAAGAGCAAGGTGAAAGAAATGGTTTTCGAAAATGATTTTATTGTGTGTGATGCATTAGCCTCCTCGTCGGATGGACTTCAGGGGAGTTGCGCCCTACGGGGTATGCCCGGCCTTTGTGTCGGTAGACGCGCTAGACGGAGCTAGGCGTGATGATATGCCCGGATGGATTTCCGGTGGAATTAGCCTCCTCGTCGGATGGACTTCGGGGGAGTAGCACCCTATGGGGTGATGATTATAAGCCCGGATGGATTTCCGGTGGAATTAGCCTCCTCGTCGGATGGACTTCGGGGGAGTAGCGCCCTGCGGGGTGTGCCTGGCTTTTGAGTCGGATGAGCCGTACTAGATGGGGCTAGTACGTAGCTTGGGCTGCGGTCCAAGGGGCGCGTTCTGAGCCTATGGGTGAAGGAAACAAAGCCTTGAGGCCGAGGCAATGCTACACATTTTGATGTGAGCGCTTGTACAGCCAAAGAGGACAATATATTGGTTTGGTAGAGGGATGGCGATGGAGCGCGCCTCTGCCCTTCCAATACGCGTTAAGACGAGATAATAGTAAATGCATGTGATGTGTGTATAAATCGTTTTGATGTTAATGTTGATTTTACGGGTGAGTTATTTTGGATATCCTTAAAAGGCGTCCTTTTGAAAAAGAGTGAGGTTTGAGGAAGCATTTTGTGATTCCTTTAAACTTGAGTTTTCAAACCTTTGCATGTTGATTGCGAGGCCACCTCCTAGGTGAGGTTTAGGATTTCTACTTACTGAGTTTATCTCACCCCGTGGTTATTAACAAATTTCAGGATCACATAGTTAAACAGTTCACTTTGGCACTCTGCTCGGCTTGATGGTGAAAGTCAAGACGTCGATCGAACCCCTTTTTTATCAAAGGTTAGATTAGAGGAGTTAGGGATAACCGACCCCCGATCTTAACCGACTCGTGATTAAAGGTGCTTTTGGCACGTCTTGTTGAAGTTGTTTTAAAAGATGATTGTTGTGTTTACAATGGCTACCGTTATGTTGATGTATTAGTAGGTATTATATTGTGATGTATATTATGTGACTTGCCTATTTAACTACCATTGTTTGTCAGGGATGCTTCCGCTTAATTATAGAGTAAAAGATGAGAAGTCGACAATTGGATCCTGGGATAATATTGTCGCAAGATAACGTGAATGTTGGGACTTATCGCGTATCCAACGGATCGGGACGTGATAACTCCGACGTAACGAACCCTTGTACTTAATTAAAATAACTAAGTACGTGCTTTAAGTGGTATACGGATTGGGGTCGTTACAATTTGGTATCAGAGCTTAGGTTATGGCCTGGAGTGATAAGGAGCGATGGGAATATGGGTAGTTAGTAGGCATAACTTTTGAATTGTGACTGACAATTGTTTGGTTATAGTAGATTTATGACACTAATCCTTCTCCTCGGAAATCAGTGTTGTTGTTGTTGCTGTCTGTTAGCTTGAATCCTTAGTGACCACATTCCTAGGACGACACGAAGGACAACTCGAGGCCAGTCAAGTTCAAGAGGAAAATCCCCAAGAAGGACTTGTCTTCGAGTTTATAGAAAATAAGTGAGCCCCATCCACTTCTTGTTCTCGTCTCTTGACGCAACTCGGTTACTAGAAAGTGTACGAGACTCCGAGTTTAAGTTGGTGGTGGATCCAACAATACAAGGAATTATCAAGGAATGCACAGAAAGGAAGAAGCCATAGGAGGGCTGCGTTTCCCTGAGGATATAAGAAGAAATATTATTAGAGTAGCGCAGCGGAAGTATGGTGGACATTGCCAAACATGTCACCAAATGCCTAAGAACTCTGATGTGTTGGGAAAAAGTCGGGAAAGGAAAAAGAACTGGCCCAGAGTTAGTCCAGATGTCGGTAGAGCCTATCCAACTAATTAGAGTCAGACTTAGGACTGTCCAAGACCGACAGCAAGGTTGAGTTGATCATCGATGCGAGCAACTAGAATTCCAGGATGGTGACCATTTATTTCAAAGTGTCATCAATGAGAGGTATGTCACCATTCGACAGAAAGGGAAAACTCAGGCCCAGGTATGTTGACTCTTTCGAAATCTTGGATAGAATAGGGAGTCTAGCTAATTGACTTGTCTATCTGCCCAATCATGCTTAGGTTCACGACATTTTGATATGACAATACTAAGAAAGTTTGATTAGAATATTCAGAATTTCGAGGACGAAATTCCTTTAAGAGGGGGAGAATTGTAACATCCTGAATTTTCAGACCTTAATTAATAACAGAGATTTATGAAGGATCGGGCAAGATGGTTGGTACTAACACAGTTGTCACATGACGACCCAAAGACAGGTTCAGTGGATGATTGTTGTCAAGTCGCGAGTGGCAATAATTAATCTTGAACCAACCTTGGAGTTATCGGTACAATTATGTGATTAGAACGACATCTCGCTAATTACATGAAGATTAAGGCCAATTACATGAGGACCGTAGGGGCTCCACATGAGGTCAAGTGTCCTTAACACATTTAATGACATTTATTACATTAGGATAACTCTTGACCTTAAAGTTTGACCTAGTGGGACACATGGCTTAGGATGTGAGGTTCTAACTTCTCTTGACATATTATTGGATCATTTGGCACTAACATTAATTAATGTGATATCTAAAGCCCATGATGACATTAAATGCCTAATGGATAAGCATGACATTAAATGCTTAATGGATAAGCATGACATTAAATGCCTAATGGATAAGCATGACTATATAGAATAGACATTAAATGGTTATGGATAAGTATGACTCTTTAATGCCTAGAAGGTTCTTTCCAACTTGATGACCAAGGAATGAGAGATGATTAGTCTATTTGTCCCTAAGAGAATTAGACTTGGACCTACCTAAGGGAGTGAGACTAGGGATAGGATGGCTACAAAATCAAGATGATGCAAGCAAGGAATTTAGAAGATAAGAAAGCTTGGTTATTAAATGCACTCAATTAATGAAGGGGAATATTCTAGGAATATTCCTTAACTTGGACCCCAAGTTTGACAAGGTAGAATATTATGAAAATATTCTTACTTAGGCCATAAGTCTACAAATCCTAGGCTAGCTAAGTAAGCCTACCTAGATTAGCCAACTAAGCCTATAAGACATAGCCTAACCAAACAAGCCTACAAGCATTTAATGATGAACTTGAGCCTCAAGTAAACTTGGGCTCCAAGTTTGGCTAGCTTATAGGTCTAGCCATAGGTCATTAATGCTTGGCTTGGTCTCCAAGTTTCCTTGCTTATAAATAGAGGAAGAGAATTCTTCATTTGCATCCCTTTCTCAACCCAAAACCCCTCTCTTTCTTCTTGAACTCCTGCTGCCCAAATTCGTCACCCTGCAGACCAGTCCACTGTTTGCCTCCTAAACACTTACCTACAGCCATTTTCTTCACCAAAGCCCTCCACCATCCTTTTATACACCTTAAAACCGTCCCTCCCACCAAAATTCAGCCCCAAATGAGCTCTGGTTGGTCCCGAATTAATTTGGGAAGTTCCAGACTTCATTCCCCAGATACTGCACCGTCGACCGTTTTGTTTGGCCTTTTTTGACAGACCAAACGACCTCCGAATTGAGTGAAACCACCTTCATTCTCTTCGTAACATCCAGATCTTTCCAACGGATCCAACCACACCCCCGTACGTTCAGTAAGCATTGCTGTAGAGCTGCCGGAAGGAAGACGAACGGTCACCGTTTTCCAGCACGGGCGACCCTAACAGCTGCGCTGTTTCACTTGTTTCTTCGTTTTCTTGACTTCTCTTCCATATTTCTGGTATCTACACTAGGTAAGTAGATCTTCTAACCCTTGAGTAGGATGTGTTGTTGAGTGATTGACTTGTGGAGTGGTTTTCTTAAATTATCTTTACACTTTGGTCTTACCAGTCTTGCTGAAATGTTGCTGATTACTTTTAAAGTTTCATGCTACCTTTTTAATGACAAATACTTCTCTTTTCCAAAGAAAATGATTTTGAAAATGATTGATCTTTGAAAATGTCTTTGATTTCAAGAGCAAGGTGAAAGAAATGGTTTTCGAAAATGATTTTATTGTGTGTGATGCATTAGCCTCCTCGTCGGATGGACTTCAGGGGAGTTGCGCCCTACGGGGTATGCCCGGCCTTTGTGTCGGTAGACGCGCTAGACGGAGCTAGGCGTGATGATATGCCCGGATGGATTTCCGGTGGAATTAGCCTCCTCGTCGGATGGACTTCGGGGGAGTAGCACCCTATGGGGTGATGATTATAAGCCCGGATGGATTTCCGGTGGAATTAGCCTCCTCGTCGGATGGACTTCGGGGGAGTAGCGCCCTGCGGGGTGTGCCTGGCTTTTGAGTCGGATGAGCCGTACTAGATGGGGCTAGTACGTAGCTTGGGCTGCGGTCCAAGGGGCGCGTTCTGAGCCTATGGGTGAAGGAAACAAAGCCTTGAGGCCGAGGCAATGCTACACATTTTGATGTGAGCGCTTGTACAGCCAAAGAGGACAATATATTGGTTTGGTAGAGGGATGGCGATGGAGCGCGCCTCTGCCCTTCCAATACGCGTTAAGACGAGATAATAGTAAATGCATGTGATGTGTGTATAAATCGTTTTGATGTTAATGTTGATTTTACGGGTGAGTTATTTTGGATATCCTTAAAAGGCGTCCTTTTGAAAAAGAGTGAGGTTTGAGGAAGCATTTTGTGATTCCTTTAAACTTGAGTTTTCAAACCTTTGCATGTTGATTGCGAGGCCACCTCCTAGGTGAGGTTTAGGATTTCTACTTACTGAGTTTATCTCACCCCGTGGTTATTAACAAATTTCAGGATCACATAGTTAAACAGTTCACTTTGGCACTCTGCTCGGCTTGATGGTGAAAGTCAAGACGTCGATCGAACCCCTTTTTTATCAAAGGTTAGATTAGAGGAGTTAGGGATAACCGACCCCCGATCTTAACCGACTCGTGATTAAAGGTGCTTTTGGCACGTCTTGTTGAAGTTGTTTTAAAAGATGATTGTTGTGTTTACAATGGCTACCGTTATGTTGATGTATTAGTAGGTATTATATTGTGATGTATATTATGTGACTTGCCTATTTAACTACCATTGTTTGTCAGGGATGCTTCCGCTTAATTATAGAGTAAAAGATGAGAAGTCGACAATTGGATCCTGGGATAATATTGTCGCAAGATAACGTGAATGTTGGGACTTATCGCGTATCCAACGGATCGGGACGTGATAACTCCGACGTAACGAACCCTTGTACTTAATTAAAATAACTAAGTACGTGCTTTAAGTGGTATACGGATTGGGGTCGTTACAGTCTGCGTCGGAACACATGCTTCATGTTCACATCTTTCGAAAAGGCATCCAAGACCATGACCAAGGAATCTATTGCATGGAAGAAATGACCCAATCCTGTGTTGATGATACATGGTGAAACATACAAAATCATGTTCATAATGAGACTTTTCAACCGAAGTTGATCAATCCAACAGAAGCCCAACTAAAACTACAGCATGGAGAGGAGAACATCTATGCATAAACTTCACGAATGTCATGTGGAATTATACACAGCAAGCACCCTCATTTATGTAATAACCAAATAAGGATGAAGGGATGCTTATATTATCTTGCATATACGAAACATTTAATATAAGAACATGCCTGATATAAGAGGGCTTTACATGTTGGGTTTTATTTTCCTCCATCCCTAACAAAATTTCTGATTTGGTGGTGATAAAAATATGAACATCATCTGCATATTAATTAAGTAAAAGTGAGTTACGTTCATCCTTATATACAAAAGCTTTCTTTTTAACGCGGGAGGTAAAAAAACACAAACACTCATATATTATTAATTCCAGTGAAATTCGTCATTTGATAGCTTCTTCTAGAGTCAAAATGAACGTTCCTAAATAACACCTATATTGAACAATAACAAAGTTAAATGTTATTTTGGAACAGTGCTGCTGTTTCAAAAAGATGAAAACGGTGATAAGTCCATTGAAGAGCAAACCCCAGCAATGGCAATTCAATAAGGTCCCTTCTGAGTACTATCCCTAGGAAATGTTGACCAGCGAAGTTGAACCGCAAAAGACCGACTGTCGCAGCATTATTCTAGTCGCTCGTACCCAGAAAGCGACGCGACGACTCCTTAGTTGACCGATAGTGGAACCAGAAGTTCTGGAAGTATTTTGATTTGTGCATTCAACAGCCATTTTGACCGTCATATCGGCATTTCCGTCCAAAAGTATCTCGTGGATTAATTAATATTGCACAAATTGAAAATATCTAAAGACGTAATTGCATTAAAAAAATGTACAAAGACGATTTTGCCCAAAGCAATAAGTTTATAGACCCCAACGCCATCATTGTCCCTTTGTTTAATCGTAATGCGAGTTTTTGGACAACAATATGTATTTGGATGTCATGAAAAGTTAATTAGTACTTAGCCCTTTTGCTTTATAGTAGACACATATTCCTAAATGTATATTTTTAAACAAGTGAGATTGATTCAATTCACGTGTCAAGCAAGAAGCTATGACATTATCCTTAAATTTCTATTATTTTGGTAATGGATCGCAATTTAATTAGTTACTTGAAGGGAAATTTAGAGTAGAAAAAGTCTAATGCATGCAATGGGTGGAATTGGATTGAGTACAAGAAAGAAAGTGATAAATGTATTGCATTAGCATCTATTTAGTTTTAAACTTTTTAATTAGATTCAACTTAGTACTCTTAAATTGTGCCAATTGAGTCAATCCAATTAATTTTTGTTGGAAATCACTTATGTGGATGTTGACGTCCTACTTGGTCTAAACGAAACTAACGCAAAGTAATTTCTTAATTTTCTTAATTTTCTGAATACCTTTGTATTTGTTTCCTTTTGTTTTCCTTTTCTTCTTTTTTTCTTCCCTTTTTTTTTCCAACTGTGGGCCAGCTAAGTTGCCAACCAATGGGCATCGTGGCCCTTGCTCTGGCAATTGGTGAGAGCCATATAATGCCCTTGCCCAGTCTAAGTGACTAATATGTGTGAACCCTCAGGTATTTAGTTTGAATGAACGAGTCTCGTTCAGTTCATATGAACAACAAAACTAAATTATAGTCAAAGTCATTTAAGAGGAAAATTAATAGAGAATAGTCCCAACCTCCTCAAAAAGGGATTTGAATCACTGTTGGCACCTAAATTTTGACATCTTATTTATTAAATAAAAAATAGGGACTAATCTTTGGCCCCTTAACAAAAATGGTATAATTTAATTGCATATAACTTTAGGAGCATTTTGCATATAGATTTAATTTCATATTAAGTGATTCTGTGCAAGGAGAGCATGTAATCTTGTCCAAATTCGTTGTCTCTTTAATCAGCGAAATTGGGAATCTCCTAATTATGAAAAAAAAATTCAGCCACAGTTAAATATCCGCATGGAATTGGTCAATATAAAAGATATTCGGTCAAATAAAGAGAAATGAAAGGATTTTGACTGGGATTTCGGGATTTCTTCCCCGAAGAAGACTTGACCAAGTGGGGGTCTTCTCTGCGGCGAAGGGGACGTCTGTTGAGAGGAGGGGATAGAACGCAAAAAGAAAAGAAAGGCAAAAGGAATAATAATATAATTGGGTCAAATTGGGTCAAATCTTGAATTCCTGCCTAAAAAGCGTCCAGGAGCTAAAAACAAAACACACAAAACAAAACAAAAGGAGAGAGAAAGAGGAACGCGAGAAAACATAAGGAAAAGAGGGAGACAAAGTTCGTCCGAGAGCTTGGACCCGGCGACCCATCCGCGACACTTCCCTCGCTTGAGACGTCCACCTCCGGCCAGTCCGTTTCCTTCCCACTGTTGGGAATATATTGTACGGGATAAATGGAATTAAAATGATGATAGACTTTAAGACGTGTAAACACTGTCTTTTATGATCAATTTACCCCACTATGTTACCATAGATTTCCGACAAATTCCCTTCAGGATACAATAAAGTCTCAAGATCAGTGGATAGCAATACAAAGACAATGTAAACAAGGCTGTAATTTTCCTTAAAATCTAAAAAAATGTCATATTAAACACACCATTTCATGTTAAAAACTTGCCATTCGAACACACCTCTTCGTGTTCAAGGCTTGTCATTTCGGTTTCTTCCCGAACGGTCACAAATCAAAGAATATGTCAAAACAGTCACAAAATAAATAAAAATTAATTTCGAAAATAAAAATAATGAGTTGATTTAGACTAATTTGATCCACAACGCGCAAGTGTGCAAAGTTATAAGTGCGTCAATTAAACGCGCATAATCGCGCACCCACACATGGGTATAGTGAGGTCTAACCCACTAGACTATTTTATATTAACAAAATAGTAAAGGCTACTCATATTTAAAGTGACCAAAACTTTCTTTTCTTTCCATGTGGAATAAGGAAAGTATCTCAAGTTTGTTTTATAAATAAACATTTCCAACAATCCCCAACTTTGCTTGTAAAACAAATTTTTTTAAAATTGAAAAATAAAATACTGCCTAATTTCCATGAGATTAGTATATATACATGAAAGCCTCTTTTTAGTTAAACTTGCATTTAGTGTAAATATCTCAAAGCTCTGTCAAAGTCACAAGTAGCTACTGGCATTCAACTTGGTACTTTTAGTAATAGAATCGGACATACCACACATATATCAACCTCTTATTTTAACGAGAAGTTTTAATTTACTTAGCATTGTTATGGCCTTGTGCTTATACCATTTCATGAGCTCTCTAGAAAGCAACCCTAACTTTCGTAAGAAACAACACCACTTCTAAGCTCATATAGGTGAAGTATTTATCGCGTGTTTTTATTACTAATAAACACAATACATTAAAGTATTATACTTCATTAAGAATACAGTTTAACCTCTAAAACGTAACAGACAACATTGACTCCTCACATCGAGGCTAATATCGACCAATCATTTTCAGTGACTTGTTATTACCCATTAAACCATATAACTAGTGATGTTCTAATATTAGGTCCAGTTACTATCACCGATGATTTTAATCGAATGGTTCAAGCCCCATTTCTTTTGAGCTCTTTTTTACTACCTCTCTTGGTAGTGCCTTTGTAAAAGGGTCAACTAGATTCTTGTTTGACCTTACCATCTTGAATTAATTGTCTCACGTACTCATGCCTAAAACCAATATGCCTAGACTTACCATTGTAAGTGCTACTATACGCTCTTGACAAAGTAGCCTCACTATCACAATGTGTAGAAATAGGAGGTATAAGACTATGCCACAATTTGATGTCCAACAGGAGGAGACGAACTGCCTTAGATTGGTCCAACAGGAGACGAAATTCCTTAGAATGGTCCAAGAGGAGATGAACTCCCTTACATTGGTCCAAGATGAGACAAACCCCCTTAGATTGATCCATGAGAGACGAACTCCTTTAAATTGGACCTGTAGGAGACGAACTCCCTTCGATTAGTCTGAGAGGTGACAAACTTCCTTAGATTGGTCCCATAATGGACGAAATCTCACAGATTAGTCAAAGCAGGACGAACACTTTTAGATTGGACCAAGAGGTGACGAACTCCGACAGATTGATCCAAGAGGGGACAAACTCCCTAAGATTGGTCCAACGGGAGACGAACTTCGTTAGATTGGTCCAAGAATGGGCAAACTATGTTAGATTGGATAGAGGGGTGAAGAACTCCTACAGATTGGACCAAGAGGCGACGAACTCTGATAGATTGATCTAAGAGGGGACGACTGCACTAAGATTGCTCCAAGAGGAGACGAACTTCATTAGATTGGTCCAAGAATGGAAAAACTCTATTAGATTGGATAGAGAGGTAAAGAACTCCCTCAGATTGGACCAAGAGGAGATGAACTCCTTTAGATTAGTCCAACAAGTGAACAACTCCCCTAGATTGGTCCAAGAGGGACGAACTCCCATAGATTGGACCAGGAGGAGACGAACTTCCTTAGATTGGTCAAAGATGGACGAACTCCCTTAGATTAGATCACGATGAGACAAACTCCCGTAGATTGGTCCAAGTGGAGACGAACTCTCATAAATTGGATCTAGAGTAGACGAACCCTTTTAGATTGGTCCAAGAGGAGACTAACTCCCTTAGATTGCACCAATAGGAGACGGACTCCTTTCGACTGATCCAAGGGAGATGAACTACCTTAGATTGGTCCAAAAAGGGACGAACTCCGTTATATTGGTCCAAGAGGGACTAATGCCATAAGATTGGACCAATAGGAGACGAACTCCCATAGATTGGTCCAAAAGGAGACGAACGTCCTTAAACTAGTCCAAGATGAGCGAACTCCCTTAGATTGATCAAAGAGGGACGAACTACCTTAGATTGGACCAAGAGGGGACGAAGTCCCTTAGATTGGTCGAAGAGGAGAGGAACTTCGTTAGATTTGTCCAAGATGCGACGAACTCCCTTAGATGGGTCAAAGTGGGACGAACTTCGTTAGATTGGACCAAGAGGAGAATAACTCCCTTAGATTGGACCAAGTGGAGGGGCACTTCCTTAGATTTGACCAAGAGGAGACCAACTCCCTTTGATTGGTCCAAGAGAGACAAACTCCTTCAGATTGGTCGAAAAGGTGATGAATTGATGAACTCCCTTATATTGGACCAAGCGAACAC
The DNA here is from genome assembly GCA_030064385.1 of Melaleuca quinquenervia. Taxonomy (NCBI): domain Eukaryota; kingdom Viridiplantae; phylum Streptophyta; class Magnoliopsida; order Myrtales; family Myrtaceae; genus Melaleuca; species Melaleuca quinquenervia. The sequence goes on along the minus strand of JAPVXF010000025.1, from coordinate 57,269 downwards.
GAACTCCCTTAGATTGGTCCAAGAGGAGACGGACTCGCTTAGTTTGACCAAGACAAGACGAAGTGCCCCAAATTGGTCAAAGAGGGACGAACTCTCTTAGATTGGTCCAAGAGGAGACGAACTCCCTTAGATTGGACTAAGATGGGACGAACTCCCTTACATTGGTCAAAGTGGAATGAACTCCCTTAGATTGAACCAAGACGCGACGAACTCCCTTCAATTGGTCTAAGTGAGTCGAACTCCCTTAGATTAGTCTAGGAGGAGATGAACTCCCCTAGAATGGTCCAAGTGCTGTTGAAAACCCTTAAATTGGTCCATGAGGAGGAACTCCAATAGATTGGACCAAGAGAAGACGAACCCACATAAATTAGTCTAGGAGGGACGAACTCCGTTAGATTGGACCCAGAGGAGATGAACTCCCTTCGCTTGGTCCGAGAGGAGATGGACTTCCTTAAATTGGTCCTAGAAGGGATTAACTCCTGTAGATTGGTCAAAGCGGGACAAACTCCATTAGATTGGACCTTAGATTGGATCAAGAGGAGACAAACTTCCATAAATTAGTTCAAGAGTGAGGAACCCCCTTAGATTGCACCAAGAGGCGACAAAATCACTTAGATTGGTCCAAGAGAAGACGAACTCCCTTAGGTTGGCCCAAAAGGAGACGAACTCCATTAAATTGGTCCAAGCGAGATGAACTCCCTTAGATTGGACCAAGATGCGACGACCTCCCTTAGATTGGTCCAGGAGGCAACATACCCCATTAGATTGGTTCAAAAGGAGACGAACCGCCTTAGATTGGTCCAAGATTTGGCAAAGACCCTCATATTGGTCCAAGATCCGACGAACACCCTTAGATTGGTCAAAAAGGGACAAACTTCCTAAGATTGGACTAAGAGGATAGGACTCCCTTAGATTAGATCATGAGGAGACGAACTCCCTTAGATTGGTCCAAGAGGCGACGAACTCCCTTAGATTGCACCAAGAGGGGATAAACTCCCTTAAATTGGACCAATATGACACGAACCCTCTTAGATTGGTCCAAGAGAAGATGAACTCCCTTAAATTGGTGCAAGAAGGACAAACTCCCTTAGATCTGACCAAGAGGCGACAAACTCACTTAGATGGGTCCAAGAGGAGACAAACTCCCTTAGAATGGTCAAAGAGGAGATGAACTCCTTTAAATTGGCCCAAGAGGAGACGAACTCCTCTAGATTGGTTGTAGAGGAGACCAACTTCCTTGGATTGGTCCAAGAGGGACAAAACCCCTTAGATTGGACCAAGAGGAGACGAGCTCCCTTTGATTGGTCCAAAAGGAGACAAACTCTCTTAGATTGCACCAAGAGGAGATGAACTCCCTTAGATTGGTCTAGGAGGAGACGAACTTCCTTAGCTTGGTCCAAGATGGGATGAACTCCCTTAGATTGGACCAAGAAGAGACGAACTCCCTTTGATTGGTCTAAGAGGAGGTGAACTCCCCTAGAATGGTTCAAGATGGGACGAACTCCCTTAGATTGGTCCAGAAGGAGACAAACTCCGCTAGATTGGATCAAGAGGAGACGACTCCCTTAGATTGGGCCAAAAGGAGACAAACTCCATTAGATTGGTCCAAGAGGCGTCGAACCCCCTCAGATTAGTCCAACTGGGAGGAACTCCAATAGATTGCACTAATAGATTGGTCAAAGAGGGATGACCATCCTTTGATTGGACCCAGAGGAGACGAACTCCCTTAGATTGGACAAAGAAGAGATGAACTCCCTTGGATTCGTCATAGAGGGACCAACTCCCTTAGATAGGACTAAGAGGGACGAACACCCTTGGATTCAACCAAGAGGAGACAAGCTCCTATAGATTGGTCAAAGCTGAGACAAACTCCTTTAGATTGGTGAAAGAGAGACAAACTCCCGTCGATTAGACCAAGTGGAGACAAACTCCGTGAGATTGGACCAACAGGAGAAGAACTCCCTCATATTCGGCCAAGAGGAGAGGAACTCACTTAGATTGGTCAAAGTGGGACGAATTACCTTAGATTAAACCAAGTGGAGATGAACTCCCTTAAATTGGACCAAGAGGAGACGACCTCTGTTAGATTAGACCACGATGAGACGAACTCCCTTGGAAAGGTAAAAGTGGGACGAAATCCCTTAGATTGGACCAAGAGAACACCATGAGATTGGACCAAGAAGGATGAACTCCCTCAGATTGGATCATAAGGAGACGAACTCCCTTACATTTGACCAAGATGGGACAAACTCCCATAGATTGGTCCAAGAGGAGACGAACTCCCGTCGATTAGTCAAAGAGGGACCAGCTACCTTAGATTGGACCAAAAGGGACGAACACCCATAGATTGGACCAAGAGGTGACTAACTCCCTCAGATTGGACCAAGAGGAGAAGAATTGCCATTGAATGGTTCAAGATTTTATGAACACCCATAGATTGGTCAAAGAGGGATGAACTTCCCTTCATTGGACCTAGAGGAGACGAACTCCCTTAGATTGGACGAAGAGGAGACAAACTCTCTTGGATTGGTCACAAAGGGACCAACTCCCTTAGATTGGACCGAGAGGCACGAAAACCCTTGGATTCGACCAAGAGGAGACGGACTCCGATAGATTGGTCCAAGGTGAGACGAGCTCCCTTAGATTGGAGAAAGAGGGACGAACTCCCGTAGATTGGGCCAAGTGGAGAACAACTCCCTCAGACTCGGCCAAGAGGAGACGAACTCACTTAGATTGGTCAAAGTGGGACAAACTCTCATAGATTGGACCGAGGGGAGACGAACTCCCTTACATTGGTCAAAGTGGGACGAACTACCTTAGATTAAACCTAGAGGAGACGAACTCCCCTAGATTGGACCAAGAGGAGACGATCTCATTTATATTGGTCTAAGTGGGACGAAGTCACTTAGATTGGACCAAGACGAGAAGAATTGCCTTAGATTAGACCAAGAGGGGACGCATTTTCTTAGATTTGTTCAAGATGTGAGGAACTCGCTTAGTATGGTCAATGTGGGACGAACTCCCCTATATTGGACCAAGAGAAAACAAACACCCTCAGATTGGAGCAAGAGGAGACGAACTCCCTTAGCTTGTTCCAATATGGGATGAACCCCCTTAGATTTGTCAAAGAGGGACAGACTCCCTTAGATTGGACAATGAGGACACTAACTCAGTTTGATTAGACCACGATGAGACAAACTCCCATGGAATGGTCAAAGTGGGATGAACTCCCAAAATTGGACCAAGAAGGACGAACACCATTAGATTGGACCAAGAGGGACCAATTCCCTCAGAGTGTGCCATGAGAACACGAATTCCCTTAGATTGGTCCATGATGGGAAGAACTCCCTTAGATTCATCAGAGAGGGACGAACTCCCATAGATTAGTCCAAGAGGAGACGAAGACCCATAGATTAGTCAAAGAGGGACCAACTACTTTAGATTGGACCAAAAGGGACGAACACCCTTAGATTGCAATAAGAGTTGACGAACCCCCGCAGATTGAACCAAGAGGAGATGAATTGCCATTGATTGGTCTAAGATTTGATGAACACCCATAGATTGGTGAATGAGGGATGAACTTCCTTTGATTGGACCCAGAAGAGACAAACTACCTTAGATTAGACGAAGAGGAGATGAACTCCCTTGGATTGGTCACAGAGGGAATAACTCCCTTAGATTGGACCAAGAAGGACGAACACCCTTGGATTCGACCAAGAGGAGACAAACTACTACAAATTAGTCCAAGGTGAGACACACTCCCTCAGATTGGTCAAAGAGGGACAAACTCCTATAGATTGGACCAAGTGGAGACGAACTCCTTGAGATTAGACCAATAGGGGATGAATTCACTCAGATTCGGCCAAGGGCAGATGAACTCACTTAGATTGGTCAAATTGGGATGAACACCCACAGATTGGACCAAGAGGAGAATAACTACCTTGGATTGGTCCAAGAGGAGGCGGACCTCCTTAGATTTAATCAAGATGTGATGAACTCCCTTAGTGTGGTCAATGTGGGACAAACTCCCCTATATTGGACGAAGAAGAGACAAACTCCCTTTGCTTGGTCCAAGATGGGACGAACCCCCTTAAATTCGTGAAAGAGGGACGAACTCCCTTAGGTTGGACCAAAAGGAAACGAACTCTGTTATATTACACCACGATGAGACAAACTCCCTTGGAAAGGTCAAAGTGGGACAAACTCCCTTAGATTGGACCAACAAGGACGAACACCATTGGATTGGACCAAGAAGGACAAACTTCCTGAGATTGGACCATAAGGACACGAACTCCCTTAGAATGGTCCATGATGAGACGAGCTCCCTTAGATTCGTCAAAGCGGGACGAACTCCCATAGATTGGTCCAAGAGGAGACGAACACCCATAGACTAGTCAAAGATGGACCAAGTACCTTAGATTGGACCAAAAGGGACGAACACCATTAGATCGGACCAAGAGGTGATGAAGTCCCTTAGAATGGACCAAGAGGAGATAAATTGCAATTGATTGGTCCAAGATTGATGAACACCCATAGATTGGTCAAAGAGGGATGAACTTCCTTTGATTGGACCCAGAGGAGACGAACTCCCTTTGGTTGGACGAAGAGGAGACGAACTCCCTTGGATTTGCCTTGAATTGGACCAACTCCATTAGATTGGACCAAGCGGGATGAACACCCTCCGATTCGACCAAGAGGAGACGAACTCCTATAGATTGGTCCAAGGTGAGACAAACTCCCTTAGATTGGTGAAAGAGGAACGAACTCCCGTAGATTGGACTAAGTGGTGACGAATTCCGTGGGATTTACCAACAGGACAAGAACTCCCTCAGATTCGGCAAAGAGGAGACGAACTCAATTAGATTGGTCAAAGGAGGACGAACTCCCACAGATTGGACCAAGAGGAGATGAACTCCCTTACATTGGTCAATATGGGACGAACTACCATAGATTAAATCTAGAGGAGACGAACTCCCTTAGATTGGACCAAGAGGAGACGATCTCCTTTAGATTGGTCCAAGTTGGATGAACTCTCTTAGATTGGACCAAGACGAGAAGAACATCCTCAGATTGGACCAAGAGGAGACAGATTTCCTTAGATTTGTTCAAGATGTGATGAACTCCCATAGTATCGTCAATGTGGCACGAAGTTCCCTATATTGGACCAAGACGACATGAACTCCCTTAGGTTGGTCCAAGATGGTAGGAACCCCCTTGGATTCACCAAAGAGGGATCAACTCCCTTGATTTGGACCAAGAGAAGATGAACTTTGTTTTATGAGACCACGATGAGACAAACTCCTGTAGAATTGTCAAACTGGGACGAACTCCCTTAGATAGGACCAAGAAGAACGCGAACCATTAGATTGGACCAAAAGGTGACGAGCCTCCTTAGATTGGACCAAGAGGGATGAATTCCCTCATATTGGGCCATGAGGACATGAACTGCCTTAGATTGGTCCATGATGGGATGAACTCCAATAGATTGGTCCAAGCGGAGACGAACAACCATAGATTTGTCAAAGAGGGACCAACTACCTTAGATTGGATCAAAAGGGACAAACACCCTTAGATTAGACCAAGAGGTGACGAACTCCCTCAAATTGGACCAAGATGAGATGAATTGCCATTGATTGGTCCAAGATTTGATGAACACCCATAGATTGGTCAAAGAGGGATGAACTTCCTTTGATTGCACCCAGAGGAGACGAACTCTCCTAAATTGGACAAAGACGAGATGAACTCCCTTGGATTGGTCACAGAGGGACCAACTCCCTTAGATTGGACCAAAAGGGACGAACAACCTTGGATTCAACCGAGAGGTGATGAACTCCTATAGATTGGTTCATGGTGAGACGAACTCCCTTAGATTGGTCAAAGAGAGACGAACTCTCGTTGGTTGGACCAAGCGGAGACGAACTCCTTGAGATTGGACCAACAGGAGAAGAACTCCTTTAGATTCGGCCTCTTGGTCCAACCTAAAGGAGTTCGTCTCCACTTGGTCCAATCTAAGGGAGTTCGTCTCCTCTTCACCAATCTAAAGGACTTCGTCTCCTCTTGGTCCAATATAAGGGAGTTTGTCTCATCTTCGTCCAATCTAAGGGAGTTCGTCCCCTCTTGGACCAATTTAACAAAGTTTTTTTTTTGGTAAATGTAAGTAGTATATTGATTTTACCATGCAAAGCTGTACAAGGCGTGTGTCTTGGTACCACAAAACTCACACTCAACACTACAATAAATGTGTGAGTGCAAAGGTACCAAGAAAGCAAAAGTACATCCAAGGGAGGACGCCTAAATACATTATCTAAAGATGAAAAGGCCTAAACAATAGCCAACCAGCCCAAATAGGCTAAACTACATGAAAAGATCTAACATGTGAATTAGTAAGTATGATTAGCTATCCCCAAAAATTAAGGGGTCAATCTGTCACCTCTCCTGAACCTGCCTATTGCGGGGAGTATCAATAACAGGTTGGAATAATCTGGCTCTATCTCTGGCCATCATAACAAGCTTCATCTTCATGGCTGGGGCGAAAACGTTGCTATTACGGAATAAGGCGTCATTTCGTGTCTTCCATATAATATGGCATAGGGCTCTCAGCGAGAATCTAGCAATACACTGATGGAAGTGATTGCCAGATATGTGTCTGATAGCCCACTTAAGCGTCTCATGCCAGGAACCCTGCCTCCAAGAAAGCTGACAACTCCGAGCCCAAAAAGACGCAAGCCCGACAATGATACGGCATCCAAAAAATAGATGGTCTATAGAATCCGGTTTGGTATGGCAGAAAATACAAGATCCATCTACTATCCTACTAGAAGATAATAGGAATACCTGGGTGGGTAGTCTGTTCCTCGTCATAATCCACAGGTGGAACTGATGTCTCGGGATGATCACCTTGTACCATATAAATGAAGACCATGGAACCCTCGGACCCGTCGGACGAACAATACTCCATGCAGATGCCACAGAGAAGGTGCCCGAAGAGTCTCCTAACCACCGAAAGTAATCATGCCGGTCAGACAAAACAGGAAGCAGTCCTAACTCATGTAAAAGGGAAGGATCCCGTCCTCTAGCCACAAAAAGATCGGCCAGCCTGGCCTCCCTGGATAGACCGGAACAATATATGTCCCGATTGGCATACATGGTATAGAGTGGACCATTGTCATGCCAGTGATCGAACCATAATGAAATAGACCTCCTGTCTCCGACGCCCCATCGGAACATGTGCCTAAACTCCTGCCCAAGCTTTATAATCCTCTTCTAGGCCCAAGAACAAAAAGTTGGTGGCTTAGCCACCCAAAAACTCTGTCTATGAAGAAATACCGAGTGAATCCATCTACACCACAAGGACTCTCTATCTACGAACGGGGTCTATATATGCTTAAGCATGACCCCCTTATTACTCTTCCTAAGGCACTTAAAACCTAAGCCCCTCTCCTCCTTAGGTAGACACACATCAACTCATGCTACCTTGGCTCCCCTCAGTCCAAGATCAGGGCCTTTCCATAGGAACTGCCTAAGTACACACTCAATCCTCTCTATAACTGAACATGGCAATATGAAGACACCAGACCAGTACACCTGAATAGCATGGAGGACTGACCTGACAAGCTGCAGATGACCCGCAAACGATAGGAACCTTTGAGTCCATGCCTGAGCTTGCCTCGTGATCCTGTTGACCAGGGAGACACAATCTGCCTTCCCCAGTCTAACCGATATCATTGGAACTCCCGAGTAACGGAATGGGAGGGCACCAATCCTGAATCCAAGTAAGTCCACAATAGCTCCCCGAAGATCCTCCGACCCTCCTAAGACGTAGACCTCGCTCTTCTCCAAGTTCGGCTCCAATCCCGACCATTGAGAGAACGTGAAGGCAGCCTTCATAAGTCCCACCAACGCCACATCCGCTCGACTGAATAGTAGCACGTCATCAGCAAAGAATAGATGGGTCAGCCTAGTCGACTTGCACCTCCAGTAGTATTGATACCTCGGTAAGGTAGATTGCCTCACAATAATGCCTGAGAAAACCTCAATAACCAGAGTGAATAAATAAGGGGAGATGGGATCTCCTTGCCTGAGTCCCCTCGAACTAGAGAAGAAACCCTTAAGTTCCCCATTAATAGAGATGGAGAACTTAGGGGTTCTAACACAAGTCATGATCAACGATACCAGATAAGCCGGGAACCCAAAAGCAATCAATGTAGACTCCAAGAAAACCCAATCAACCGTGTCATACGCCTTCCTAAAGTCCACCTTCATAGCACACTTCGGAGAGTACGACTCATGATGAAAATCACAAAATAGCTCCTGGGCTAACATGATATTATCACTAATACGCCGGCCTTTGACAAAGGCATTCTAAGAGGGACTAATGATTGATGGCAATACCGACGCCAATCGATTGGCTAACAACTTAGTAATGCACTTGTAAATAGTATTGCAACATGCAATAGGCCTATAGTCGCTAACCGATGATACATTAGGGATCTTGGGGACTAGAGCTATTATGGTGGTATTCAACTGTCTCAACAAGCATCCATACACCAAGAAATCCATAATGGCAGCAGTGACCATCGACTGGTGAAAGAATTTGGTGTTCTGGTCCCCTTCCTTCAACCACATAATGCGGGACTTCTGTCTATAGAAAGCCTCCTCCTATAGTCTAAGTGTAGAGAACTCGACCTTGGCATCTCTCTCCTCCTAGGCTAGAGCCGTGCTGAACGGATCCGCCAGAAGAGACTCTTGAACCATACTAAGCCGCTGTCTAGCTATCCTGGTACGGTTCGAGATATCTGAATATGAGTCTCGATTGAATTGCTTCAATCGAGCCTTCAGCAACTTCAGCTTCGTGCATAGCCGATACATAAGAGATCCTCTGACAGAGGTGTCCCAAACTTGGCTACCATGTCCATAAATCCGGGATCGATCATCTAAAAGTCAAAGAATTTGAACGGCTAACGAACAACAATATTAGGCATCACCGTAATTATCATAAGAGAGTGATCAGAGATACCTGGAGTGAGGAAGTTAGCTTTAGAGAATGAGAAAACCGAGCTCTATTGTTGGTTGACCAACATCCTGTCTATCTTCCTCTGAATCCTATCCAAACCCTCATGAGAAGACTATGTATATCGGCATCCGACATACCTCAAATCCTCGAACTCAGCCCTAGACAAGTAATCATGCAGGTCATCCTCCAATCCTATCCACCTGGTAGATCCTCCAATCCTATCCGAAGGATAACGAATAGCATTGAAGTCCCCCACCACCAACCATGGGACCTCAGTGTACCCTACACCCACTCTAACAAGATCATGAAACAACTCACGCCTCTCTGTAGACAAGAGAGATAGCAAGGCCTACCGGATCTTGGCCTGAAGTCCAGACCTTGTGGAGACACCCGTGGGAAGGCTGGGTGGCTGCCGCATAGAAGAAAGCTGAGCACCATCGCCATCTGAGGCACTCCTGTCCTCCTCAGAATAGGTACTACTGGATGACTCTACCGGGGAGGAAATCTCACCCGTCCTCACAATTGGTTGCTTCTTCCCCTTCTTCCCCTTCTTCTTCTTTCCTTTCTTCCCTTTCTTCTTTTTGGACTCCACACACTCCCAACCCCCATCTGGATCCCCACCAACCTCTTCATCCAAGTCATCGAAGAAAAAAGGCGAGGATTTAGCAACTTTACCCGGTCTAGGTGCCGATGGGTGTTGAACCGCTGGAAGACCGGCAACTCCAGGATGAAACTTGGTCCGAAGCTCTTCTAGATCTGCCGAGCCGGACCGATTTGGTACTTCTCCTGTGGCGAACTGGTCCAAGATATGGCCGGTCTGCCGTTGAGTAGAATCCATTATGCAGAATCGAACCAAGTACAACCCGCACCGCCTCTTGATCTGAGCCGTGCCTCTGAATCGGGTCCACCTGACGACAATGAGCTCCATGGTTGGTGACAGAACCGGTCAAATAGACTTGGATATTCAGTTGAGCCGGCTGGATATTCAACCAATCTAATGAAGTTCGTCTCCCCATGGTCCAATCTAAGGGATTTCGTCCGTCTTGGTCCAATCTACTAGAGTTCGTCTTCTCTTGAACTAATCAAAAGGAGTTCATCTCCTATTGGTCTAATCTAAGGGAGTTCGTCTCCTCTTGGACCAATCAAAATGAGTTCGTCTCCTCTTGGTCTAATCTAAGGGAGTTTGCCTCCACTTGGTCCAATCTAAGGGAGTTTGTCCCCTCTTGGACAAATCTAAAGGACTTTGTCTCCTCTTGGTCCAATCTAAGGGAGTTCGTCTCCACTTGGTCCAATCTAAGGGACCTCGTCCCCTCTTGGACCAATCTAAATAAGTTCATCTCCTCTTGGTCCAATCTAAGGGAGTTCGTCCGTATTGGTCCAATCTAACAGAGTTCGACTCCTCTTGGACCAGTCAAAAGGAGTTCGTCTCCTCTTAGTCTAATATAAGGGAGTTCGTCCGTCTTGATCCAATCTGAGGGAGTTCGTCTCCTCTTGGACCAATCAAAAGGAGTTTGTCTCCTTTTGGTCTAATCTAATTAAGCTCGTCTCCTCTTGGACCAATGAAAAGGAGTTCGTCTCCTCTTGGTCCAATCTAAGGGAGTTCATCTCCGCTTGGACCACTAAAAAGGAGTTCGTCTCCTCTTGGTCCAATCTAAAGGAATTCGTCTCCACTTGGTCTAATTTAAGGGAGTAAGTCTCCTCTTGGACCAATCTAAAGGACTTCGTCCCCTCTTGGACCAATCTAAAGGACTTCGTCTCCTCTTGGCCCAAACTAAGGGAGTTCGTCTCCTCTTGGTCCAATCTAAGGGAGTATGTTCCCTCTTGGACCAATCTAAAGAAGTTTGTCTCCTCTTGGTCAAATCTAAGGGAGTTCATCCATCTTGGTCCAATCTAACGGAGTTCATCTCCTCTTCGTCAAATCAAAGGTAGTTCGTCCGCCATGGTCCAATCTAAGGGAGTTCGTCTCCTCTTAGACCAATCTAAGGGAGTTCGTCCCCACGTGGACCAATCTAAAGAAGTTCATCTCCACTTGGTCAAATCAAAGGGAGTTCGTCCGTCTTGGTCCAATCTAAGGGAGTTCGTCTCGTCATGGACCAATCAAAAGGAGTTCGTCTCCTCTTGGTCCAATCTAAAGGAGTTCCTCTCCATTCAAAGGGAGTTCGTCCGTTTTGGTCCAATCTAAGGGAGTTCGTCTCCTCTTGGACCAATCTAAAGAAGTTCATCTCGCCTTGGTCTAATCTAAGGGAGTTCTTCCCCTCTTGGACAAATCTAAATAAGTTCGTCTCCTCTTGGTCAAATCACAGGAAGTTAGTCTGTCTTGGTCCAATCTAAGGAATTTCATCTCCTCTTGGACCAATCTAAAGAAGTTCGTCTCCTCTTGGTCCAATCTAAGGGAGTTTGTCTCCTCTTGGACCAATCAAAAGGAGTTCGTCTCCTCTTGGTCTAATCTAACTGAGTTCATCTCCTTTTGGACCAATCAAAAGGAGTTTGTCTCCTCTTGGTCCAATCTAAGGAAGTTCGTCTCTTCTTGGACCACTAAAAAGGAGTTCCTCTCATCTTGGTCCAATCTAAAGGAATTCGTCTCCACTTGGAATGATTTAAGGGAGTTCGTCTCATCTTGGACCAATCTAAAGGACTTCGTCTCCTCTTGGCCCAAACTAAGGGAATTCGTCTCCTCTTGGTCCAATCTAAGGGAGTATGTTCCCTCTTGGACTAATCTAAAGAAGTTTGTCTCCTCTTGCCCAATCTTAGGGAGTTCGTCCGTCTTGGTCCAATCTAATGGAGTTCATCTCCTCTTCGTCAAATCAAAGGTAGTTCGTCCATCTTGGTCCAATCTAAGGGAGTTCGTCCCCACGTGGACCAATCTAAAGAAGTTCATCTCCTCTTGGTCAAATGAAAGGGAGTTCGTCGGTCTTGGACCAATCTAAGGGAATTCGTCTCGTTTTGGACCAATCAAAAGGAGTTCGTCTCCTCTTGGTCCAATCTAAAGGAGTTCGTCTCCAATCAAAGGGAGTTCGTCCGTCTTGGTCCAATCTAAGGGAGTTCGTCTCCTCTTAGACCAATCTAAAGAAGTTCATCTCGCCTTGGTCTAATCTAAGGGAGTTCTTCCCCTCTTGGACAAATCTAAAGAAGTTCGTCTCCTTTTGGTCAAATCACAGGGAGTTTGTCCGTCTTGGTCCAATCTAAGGGACTTCATCTACTCTTGGACCAATATAAATAAGTTCATCTCCTCTTGGTCCAATCTAAGGGAGTTCGTCCGTCTTGGTCCAATCTAACAGAATTCGTCTCCTCTTAGACCAATCAAAAGGAGTCCGTCTTCTCTTGCTATAATCTATTGGAGTTCGTCTCCTCTTGGCCCAATCAAAAGGAGTTCGACTCCTCTTGGTCCAATCTAAGGAAGTTCGTCTCCTCTTGGACCAATCAAAAGGAGTTCGTCTCCACTTGGTCCAATTTAACGGAGTTCATCTCCTCTTGATCCAATCTAAGGGAGTTTGTGCCCATATGGACCAATCTAAAGGTGTTCGTCTCCTCTACATCCAATCTAAGGGAGTTCGTCTCCTCTTGGACCAATCTAAGGGAGTTCGTCTCCTCTTTGACCAATCTAAATGACTTCGTCTCCTCTTGGTCCATCTAAGGGCGTTCTTCTCCTCTTCGTCCAATCTAAGGGAGTTTGTCCCCTCTTGGACTAATCTAACTAAATTCATCTCCTCTTGGTCCAATCTTAGGGATTCCGTCCGTCTTGGTCCAATCTAATAGAGTTCGTTTTCTCTTGGATCAATCAAAATGAGTTCGTCTCCACTTGGACAAATCTAAAAGAGTTCGTCTCCTCTTGGACCAATCTAAAAGAGTTCGTCTCCTCTAGGACCAATCTAAAGGAGTTCGTCTCCTCTTGGTCCAATCTAAGGGAGTTTGTCCCCATATGGGCCAATCTAAAGGTGTTCGTCTCCTCTAGGTCCAATCTAAGTGAGTTCGTCTCATCTTGGACCAATCTAAAAGAGTTTGTCTCCACTTGGTCCAATCTAAGGGAGTTCGTCTCCTCTTCAACCAATCTAAATGACTTCGTCTCCTCTTGGTCCAATCTAAGGGAGTTCTTCTCCGCTTCGTCCAATCTGAGGGAGTTCATCCCCTCTTGGACTAATCTAACAAAATTCATCTCCTCTTGGTCCAATCATAGGGATTTTGTCCGTCTTGGTAGAATCTAAAAGAGTTCGTCTTCTCTTGGACCAATAAAAATGAGTTTGTCTCCTCCTGATCAAATCTGAGGGAGTTCATCTCCTCTTGGACCAAGCTAAAGGACTTCGTCTCCTCTTGATCTAATCTAAGGGAGTTCATCTCCACGTGGTCCAATCTAAGGGAGTTTGTCTGCTCTTGGACAAATATAAAGGACTTCGTCTCCTTTTTGTCCAATCTAAGGGAGTTCGTGTCCTCTTCGTCCAATCTAAGGGACCTCGTCCCCTCATGGACCAATCTAAAGATGTTCGTCTCCCCTTGGTCCAATCTAAGGGAGTTCGTCCATCTTAGTCCATTCTAACGGAGTTTGACTCCTCTAGGACCAATCAAAAGGAGTTCATCTCCCCTTAGTCTAATCTAAGGGACTTTGTCTCCTCTTGGACCAATCTAAAGGAGTTCATCTCCTCTTGGTCTAATCTAAGGGAGTTCGTCCCCACTTGGACCAATCTAAAGAAGTTCGTTTCCTCTTGGTCAAATCAAAGGGAGTTCGTCCATCTTGGTCCAATCTAAGGCAGTTCATCTCCTCTTGGATCAATTTAAAGAAGTTCGTCTCCCCTTGGTCCAATCTAAGGCAGTTTGTCCCCTCTTGGACCAATCTAAAGGAGTTCGTTTCCTCTTGGACCAATCTAAAGAAGTTCATCTCGTCTTGGTCTAATCTAAGGGAGTTCGTCCCCTCTTGGACCATTCAAAAGAAGTTCGTCTCCTCTTGGTCAAATCATAGGGAGTTCGTCCGTCTTGGTTCAATCTAAGGGACTTCGTCTCCACATGGACCAATCTAAAGACGTTCATCTTTTCTTGGTCCAATCTAAGGGAACTCGTCCGTCTTGGTCCAATCTAACGGAGTTCGTCTCCTCTTGCTATTATCTAATGGAGTTCGTCCCCTCTTGGACCAATTAAAAGGACTTAATCTCCTCTTGGACCAATCAAAAGGACTTCATCTCCTCTTGGTCCAATCTAAGGGAGTTCGTCTCCTCTTGGACCAATCAAAAGGAGTTCGTCTCCACTTGGTCCAATGTAAAGCAGTTCGTCTCCACTTTGTCCAATCTAAGGGAGTTCGTCTCCTCTTTGACCAATGTAAAAAGTTCGTCTCCTCTTGCTATAATCTAATGGAGTTCATCCCCTCTTGGACCAATCAAAAGGACTTCATCTCCTCTTGGTCCAATCTAAGGGAGTTCGTCTCCTCTTGGACCAATCAAAAGGAGTTCGACTCCACTTGCTCCAATTTAAAGCAGTTCGTCTCCACTTTGTCCAATCTAATGGAGTTCGTCTCCTCTTAAACCAATCTAAAAAGTTCGTCTCCTCTAGGACCAATCTACAGGAGTTCGTCGCCTATTGATCCAATCTAATGGAATTCGTCCCCACATAGACCAATCTGAAGGTGTTCGTCTCCTCTAGGTCCAATCTAAGGGAGTTCGTCTCCTTTTGGAGCAATCTAAAGGAGTTCGTCTCCTCTTAGTCCAATCAAAGGGAGTTCGTCTCCTCTTCGACCAATCTAAATGACATCGCCTCCTCTTGGTCCAATCTAAGGGAGTTCCTCACTTCTTTGTCCAATCGAAGGGAGTTCGTCCGTCTTGGTCCAATCTAACGGAGTTCGTCTCCTCTTGCTATTATCTAATGGAGTTCGTCCCCTCTTGGACCAATCAAAAGGACTTAATCTCCTCTTGGACCAATCAAAAGGACTTCATCTCCTCTTGGTCCATTCTAAGGGAGTTCGTCTCCTCTTGGACCAATCAAAAGGAGTTCGACTCCTCTTGGTCCAATCTAAGGAAGTTCGTCTCCTCTTGGACCAATCAAAAGGAGTTCGTCTCCACTTGGTCCAATTTAACGGAGTTCATCTCCTCTTGATCCAATCTAAGGGAGTTTGTGCCCATATGGACCAATCTAAAGGTGTTCGTCTCCTCTACATCCAATCTAAGGGAGTTCGTCTCCTCTTGGACCAATCTAAGGGAGTTCGTCTCCTCTTTGACCAATCTAAATGACTTCGTCTCCTCTTGGTCCATCTAAGGGCGTTCTTCTCCTCTTCGTCCAATCTAAGGGAGTTTGTCCCCTCTTGGACTAATCTAACTAAATTCATCTCCTCTTGGTCCAATCTTAGGGATTCCGTCCGTCTTGGTCCAATCTAATAGAGTTCGTTTTCTCTTGGATCAATCAAAATGAGTTCGTCTCCACTTGGACAAATCTAAAAGAGTTCGTCTCCTCTTGGACCAATCTAAAAGAGTTCGTCTCCTCTAGGACCAATCTAAAGGAGTTCGTCTCCTCTTGGTCCAATCTAAGGGAGTTTGTCCCCATATGGGCCAATCTAAAGGTGTTCGTCTCCTCTAGGTCCAATCTAAGTGAGTTCGTCTCATCTTGGACCAATCTAAAAGAGTTTGTCTCCACTTGGTCCAATCTAAGGGAGTTCGTCTCCTCTTCAACCAATCTAAATGACTTCGTCTCCTCTTGGTCCAATCTAAGGGAGTTCTTCTCCGCTTCGTCCAATCTGAGGGAGTTCATCCCCTCTTGGACTAATCTAACAAAATTCATCTCCTCTTGGTCCAATCATAGGGATTTTGTCCGTCTTGGTAGAATCTAAAAGAGTTCGTCTTCTCTTGGACCAATAAAAATGAGTTTGTCTCCTCCTGATCAAATCTGAGGGAGTTCATCTCCTCTTGGACCAAGCTAAAGGACTTCGTCTCCTCTTGATCTAATCTAAGGGAGTTCATCTCCACGTGGTCCAATCTAAGGGAGTTTGTCTGCTCTTGGACAAATATAAAGGACTTCGTCTCCTTTTTGTCCAATCTAAGGGAGTTCGTGTCCTCTTCGTCCAATCTAAGGGACCTCGTCCCCTCATGGACCAATCTAAAGATGTTCGTCTCCCCTTGGTCCAATCTAAGGGAGTTCGTCCATCTTAGTCCATTCTAACGGAGTTTGACTCCTCTAGGACCAATCAAAAGGAGTTCATCTCCCCTTAGTCTAATCTAAGGGACTTTGTCTCCTCTTGGACCAATCTAAAGGAGTTCATCTCCTCTTGGTCTAATCTAAGGGAGTTCGTCCCCACTTGGACCAATCTAAAGAAGTTCGTTTCCTCTTGGTCAAATCAAAGGGAGTTCGTCCATCTTGGTCCAATCTAAGGCAGTTCATCTCCTCTTGGATCAATTTAAAGAAGTTCGTCTCCCCTTGGTCCAATCTAAGGCAGTTTGTCCCCTCTTGGACCAATCTAAAGGAGTTCGTTTCCTCTTGGACCAATCTAAAGAAGTTCATCTCGTCTTGGTCTAATCTAAGGGAGTTCGTCCCCTCTTGGACCATTCAAAAGAAGTTCGTCTCCTCTTGGTCAAATCATAGGGAGTTCGTCCGTCTTGGTTCAATCTAAGGGACTTCGTCTCCACATGGACCAATCTAAAGACGTTCATCTTTTCTTGGTCCAATCTAAGGGAACTCGTCCGTCTTGGTCCAATCTAACGGAGTTCGTCTCCTCTTGCTATTATCTAATGGAGTTCGTCCCCTCTTGGACCAATTAAAAGGACTTAATCTCCTCTTGGACCAATCAAAAGGACTTCATCTCCTCTTGGTCCAATCTAAGGGAGTTCGTCTCCTCTTGGACCAATCAAAAGGAGTTCGTCTCCACTTGGTCCAATGTAAAGCAGTTCGTCTCCACTTTGTCCAATCTAAGGGAGTTCGTCTCCTCTTTGACCAATGTAAAAAGTTCGTCTCCTCTTGCTATAATCTAATGGAGTTCATCCCCTCTTGGACCAATCAAAAGGACTTCATCTCCTCTTGGTCCAATCTAAGGGAGTTCGTCTCCTCTTGGACCAATCAAAAGGAGTTCGACTCCACTTGCTCCAATTTAAAGCAGTTCGTCTCCACTTTGTCCAATCTAATGGAGTTCGTCTCCTCTTAAACCAATCTAAAAAGTTCGTCTCCTCTAGGACCAATCTACAGGAGTTCGTCGCCTATTGATCCAATCTAATGGAATTCGTCCCCACATAGACCAATCTGAAGGTGTTCGTCTCCTCTAGGTCCAATCTAAGGGAGTTCGTCTCCTTTTGGAGCAATCTAAAGGAGTTCGTCTCCTCTTAGTCCAATCAAAGGGAGTTCGTCTCCTCTTCGACCAATCTAAATGACATCGCCTCCTCTTGGTCCAATCTAAGGGAGTTCCTCACTTCTTTGTCCAATCGAAGGGAGTTCGTCCGTCTTGGTCCAATCTAACGGAGTTCGTCTCCTCTTGCTATTATCTAATGGAGTTCGTCCCCTCTTGGACCAATCAAAAGGACTTAATCTCCTCTTGGACCAATCAAAAGGACTTCATCTCCTCTTGGTCCATTCTAAGGGAGTTCGTCTCCTCTTGGACCAATCAAAAGGAGTTCGACTCCACTTGCTCCAATTTAAAGCAGTTCGTCTCCACTTTGTCCAATCTAATGGAGTTCGTCTCCTCTTAAACCAATCTATAAAGTTCGTCTCCTCTAGGACCAATCTAAAGAAGTTCATCTCGTCTTGGTCTAATCTAAGGGAGTTCGTCCCCTCTTGGACCAATCAAAAGAAGTTCGTCTCCTCTTGGTCAAATCATAGGGAGTTCGTCCGTCTTGGTTCAATCTAAGGGACTTCGTCTCCACATGGACCAATCTAAAGACGTTCATCTTTTCTTGGTCCAATCTAAGGGAACTCGTCCGTCTTGGTCCAATCTAACGGAGTTCGTCTCCTCTTGCTATTATCTAATGGAGTTCGTCCCCTCTTGGACCAATCAAAAGGACTTAATCTCCTCTTGGACCAATCAAAAGGACTTCATCTCCTCTTGGTCCAATCTAAGGGAGTTCGTCTCCTCTTGGACCAATCAAAAGGAGTTCGACTCCTCTTGCTCCAATTTAAAGCAGTTCGTCTCCACTTTGTCCAATCTAATGGAGTTCGTCTCCTCTTAAACCAATCTAAAAAGTTCGTCTCCACTAGGACCAATCTAAAGAAGTTCATCTCGTCTTGGTCTAATCTAAGGGAGTTCGTCCCCTCTTGGACCAATCAAAAGAAGTTCGTCTCCTCTTGGTCAAATCATAGGGAGTTCGTCCGTCTTGGTTCAATCTAAGGGACTTCGTCTCCACATGGACCAATCTAAAGAAGTTCATCTTTTCTTGGTCCAATCTAACGGAGGTCGTCTCCTCTTGCTATTATCTAATGGAGTTCGTCCCCTCTTGGACCAATCAAAAGGACTTCATCTCCTCTTGGACCAATCAAAAGGACTTCATCTCCTCTTGGTCCAATCTAAGGGAGTTCGTCTCCTCTTGGACCAATCAAAAGGAGTTCGTCTCCACTTGGTCCAATGTAAAGCAGTTCGTCTCCACTTTGTCCAATCTAAGGGAGTTCGTCTCCTCTTTGACCAATGTAAAAAGTTCGTCTCCTCTTGCTATAATCTAATGGAGTTCGTCCCCTCTTGGACCAATCAAAAGGACTTCATCTCCTCTTGGTCCAATCTAAGGGAGTTCGTCTCCTCTTGGACCAATCAAAAGGAGTTCGACTCCACTTGCTCCAATTTAAAGCAGTTCGTCTCCACTTTGTCCAATCTAATGGAGTTCGTCTCCTCTTAAACCAATCTAAAAAGTTCATCTCCTCTAGGACCAATCTAAAGGAGTTCGTCGCCTCTTGATCCAATCTAATGGAATTCGTCCCCACATAGACCAATCTGAAGGTGTTCGTCTCCTCTAGGTCCAATCTAAGGGAGTTCGTCTCCTTTTGGAGCAATCTAAAGGAGTTCGTCTCCTCTTAGTCCAATCAAAGGGAGTTCGTCTCCTCTTCGACCAATCTAAATGACATCGCCTCCTCTTGGTCCAATCTAAGGGAGTTCCTCTCTTCTTTGTCCAATCGAGGGGAGTTCGTCCGTCTTGGTCCAATCTAACGGAGTTCGTCTCCTCTTGCTATTATCTAATGGAGTTCGTCCCCTCTTGGACCAATCAAAAGGACTTAATCTCCTCTTGGACCAATCAAAAGGACTTCATCTCCTCTTGGTCCATTCTAAGGGAGTTCGTCTCCTCTTGGACCAATCAAAAGGAGTTCGACTCCACTTGCTCCAATTTAAAGCAGTTCGTCTCCACTTTGTCCAATCTAATGGAGTTCGTCTCCTCTTAAACCAATCTAAAAAGTTCGTCTCCTCTAGGACCAATCTAAAGAAGTTCATCTCGTCTTGGTCTAATCTAAGGGAGTTCGTCCCCTCTTGGACCAATCAAAAGAAGTTCGTCTACTCTTGGTCAAATCATAGGGAGTTCGTCCGTCTTGGTTCAATCTAAGGGACTTCGTCTCCACATGGACCAATCTAAAGACGTTCATCTTTTCTTGGTCCAATCTAAGGGAACTCGTCCGTCTTGGTCCAATCTAACGGAGTTCGTCTCCTCTT
This sequence comes from Melaleuca quinquenervia, assembly GCA_030064385.1. Classification (NCBI taxonomy): domain Eukaryota; kingdom Viridiplantae; phylum Streptophyta; class Magnoliopsida; order Myrtales; family Myrtaceae; genus Melaleuca; species Melaleuca quinquenervia. The sequence continues at coordinate 37,674 of JAPVXF010000025.1, read as the reverse complement.
GCTATTATCTAATGGAGTTCGTCCCCTCTTGGACCAATCAAAAGGACTTAATCTCCTCTTGGACCAATCAAAAGGTCTTCATCTCCTCTTGGTCCATTCTAAGGGAGTTCGTCTCCTCTTGGACCAATCAAAAGGAGTTCGACTCCACTTGCTCCAATTTAAAGCAGTTCGTCTCCACTTTGTCCAATCTAATGGAGTTCGTCTCCTCTTAAACCAATCTAAAAAGTTCGTCTCCTCTAGGACCAATCTAAAGAAGTTCATCTCGTCTTGGTCTAATCTAAGGGAGTTCGTCCCCTCTTGGACCAATCAAAAGAAGTTCGTCTCCTCTTGGTCAAATCATAGGGAGTTCGTCCGTCTTGGTTCAATCTAAGGGACTTCGTCTCCACATGGACCAATCTAAAGACGTTCATCTTTTCTTGGTCCAATCTAAGGGAACTCGTCCGTCTTGGTCCAATCTAACGGAGTTCGTCTCCTCTTGCTATTATCTAATGGAGTTCGTCCCCTCTTGGACCAATCAAAAGGACTTCATCTCCTCTTGGACCAATCAAAAGGACTTCATCTCCTCTTGGTCCAATCTAAGGGAGTTCGTCTCCTCTTGGACCAATCAAAAGGAGTTCGTCTCCACTTGGTCCAATGTAAAGCAGTTCGTCTCCACTTTGTCCAATCTAAGGGAGTTCGTCTCCTCTTTGACCAATGTAAAAAGTTCGTCTCCTCTTGCTATAATCTAATGGAGTTCGTCCCCTCTTGGACCAATCAAAAGGACTTCATCTCCTCTTGGTCCAATCTAAGGGAGTTCGTCTCCTCTTGGACCAATCAAAAGGAGTTCGACTCCACTTGCTCCAATTTAAAGCAGTTCGTCTCCACTTTGTCCAATCTAATGGAGTTCGTCTCCTCTTAAACCAATCTAAAAAGTTCGTCTCCTCTAGGACCAATCTAAAGGAGTTCGTCGCCTCTTGATCCAATCTAATGGAATTCGTCCCCACATAGACCAATCTGAAGGTGTTCGTCTCCTCTAGGTCCAATCTAAGGGAGTTCGTCTCCTTTTGGAGCAATCTAAAGGAGTTCGTCTCCTCTTAGTCCAATCAAAGGGAGTTCGTCTCCTCTTCGACCAATCTAAATGACATCGCCTCCTCTTGGTCCAATCTAAGGGAGTTCCTCTCTTCTTTGTCCAATCGAAGGGAGTTCGTCCCCTCTTGGTCCAATCTAATGAAATTCGTCTCCTCTTGGTCCAATCTAAGGGATTTCGTCCGTCTTCGTCCAATCTAACAGAATTCGTCTTCTCTTGGACCAATCAAAAGGAGTTTGTCTCCTCTTGATCAAATCTGAGGGAGTTCGTCTCCTCTTGAACCAATCTAAAGGCGTTCGTCTCCTCTTGATCTAATTTAGGGGAGTTCGTCTCCACGTGGTCCAATCTAAGGGAGTTTGTCTCTTCTTGGACAAATATAAAGAACTTCGTCTCCTCTTAGTCCAATGTAAGGGAGTTCGTGTCCTCTTGGTCCAATCTAAGGGACCTCAACCCCTCTTGGACCAATCTAAAGATGTTCGTCTCCTCTTGGTCCAATCTAAGGGTGTTCGTCCTTCTTGGTCCAATCTAACGCTGTTCGACTCCTTTTGGACCAATCAAAAGGAGTTCGCCTCCTTTTGGTCTAATCGCTGGGAGTTCGTTTTCTCTTGGACAAAACAAAAGGAGTTCGTCTCCACTTGGTCCAATTTAAAGCAGTTCGTCTCCACTTTGTCCAATCTAAGGGAGTTCGTCACCTCTAAGACCAATCTAAAAAGTTCGTCTCCTCTAGGACCAATCTAAAGGAGTTTGTCGCCTCTTGATCCAATCTAAAGGAGTTCGTCCCTACATAGACCAATCTAAAGGTGTTCGTCTCCTCTAGGTCCAATCTAGGGGAGTTCGTCCCCTCTTGGAGAAATCTGAAGGAGTTCGTCTCCTCTTCGACCAATCTAAATGACATCGTCTCCTCTTGGTCCAATCTAAGGGAGTTCTTCTACTCTTCGTCCAATTTAAGGGAGTTCGTCCCCTCGTGGACCAATCTAACAAAATTCGTCTCCTCTTGGTCCAATCTAAGGGATTTCGTCCGTCTTGCTCCAATCTAACAGAGTTCGTCTTCTCATGGACCAATCAAAAGGAGTTTGTCTCCTCTTGATCAAATCTAAGGGAGTTCGTCTCGTCTTGGACCAATCTAAAGGCGTTAGTCTCCTCTTGATCTAATTTAAGGGAGTTCGTCTCCACGTGGTCCAATCTAAGGGAGTTTGTCTCCTCTTGGACAAATATAAAGAACTTCGTCTCCTCTTAGTCCAATGTAAGGGAGTTCGTGTCCTCTTGGTCCAATCTAAGGGACCTCAACCCCTCTAGGACCAATCTAAAGACGTTCATCTCCTCTTGGTCCAATCTAAGGGTCTTCGTCCTTCTTGGTCCAATCTAACGTTGTTCGACTCCTTTTGGACCAATCAAAAGGAGTTCGCCTCCTTTTGGTCTAATCGATGGGAGTTCGTTTCCTCTTGGACCAAACAAAAGGAGTTCGTCTCCACTTTATCCAATCTAAGTGAGTTCGTCACCTCTAAAAACAATCTAAAAAGTTCGTCTCCTCTAGGACCAATCTAAAGGAGTTTGTCGCCTCTTGATCAAATCTAAGGGAGTTCGTCCCCACATAGACCAATCTAAAGGTGTTCGTCTCCTCTAGGTCCAATCTAGGGGAGTTCGTCCCCTCTTGGAGCAATCTGAAGGAGTTCGTCTCCTCTTGGTCCAATCTAAGGGAGTTCGTCTCCTCTTTGACCAATCTAAATGACATCGTCTCCTCTTGGTCCAATCCAAGGGAGTTCTTCTACTCTTCGTCCAATTTAAGGGATTTCGTCCCCTCTTGGACCAATCTAACAAAACTCATCTCCTCTTGGTCCAATCTAAGGGATTTCGTCCGTCTTGGTCCAATCTAACAGAGTTCGTCTTCTCATGGACCAATCAAAAGGAGTTTGTCTCCTCTTGATCTAATCTGAGGGACTTCTTCTCCTCTTGGACCAATCTAAAGGAGTTTGTCTCCTCTTGATCTAATCTAAGGGAGTTCGTCTCCATGTGGTCCAATCTAAGGGAGTTTGTCTCCTCTTGGAAAAATATAAAGAACTTCCTCTCCACTTAGTCCAATGTAAGGGAGTTCGTGTCCTCTTGGTCCAATCTAACAGACCTCGTCCCCTTTTGATCCAAAGATGTCCCTCTCCTCTTGGTCCAATTTAAGGGAGTTCATCCGTCTTGGTCCAATCTAACGGAGTTCGACTCCTCTTGGACCAATCAAAAAGAGTTCGCCTCCTTTTGGTCAAATCTAAGGGAGTTTGTCTCCTCTTGGACCAATCTAAAGGAGTTCGTCCCCTCTTGGTCTAATCTAAGGGTGTTCGTCTCCTCTTGCACCAATCTAAAGAAGTTCGTCTCCTCTTGGTCAAATCAAAGGGAGTTCGTCCATCTTGGTCCAATCTAAGGCAGTTCATCTCCTCTTGGTCCAATCTACAGAAGTTCGTCTCCTCTTGGTCCAATCTAAGGGAGTTCCTCTTCGACCAATCTAAATGACATCGTCTCCTCTTTGTCCAATCTAAGGGAGTTCTTCTCCTCTTCGTCCAATTTAAGGGAGTTCGTCCCCTCTTGGACCAATCTAACGAAATATGTCTTCTCTTGGACCAATCAAAAGGAGTTTGTCTCCTCTTGATCAAATCTGAGGGAGCTCTTCTCCTCTTGGACCAATCTAAAGGAGTTCGTCTCCTCTTGATCAAATCTAAGGGAGTTCATCTCCACGTGGTCCAATCTAAGGGAGTTTGTCTCCCCTTGGACAAATATAAAGAACTTCGTCTCCTCTTAGACCAATGTAAAGGAGTTCGTGTCCTCTTGGTCCAATCTAACGGACCTCGTCCCCTCTTGGACCAATCTAAAGATGTCCGTCTCCTCTTGGTCTAATCTAAGGGAGTTCGTCCATCTTGGTCCAATCTAACGGAGTTCGACTCCTCTTGGACCAATCAAATGGAGTTCGCCTCCTTTTGGTCTAATCTAAGGGAGTTTGTCTCCTCTTGGACCAATCTAAAGGAGTTCGTCTCCTCTTGGTCTAATTTAAGGGAGTTCGTCCCCTTTTGGACCAATCTAAAGAAGTTCGTCTCCTCTTGGTCAAATCAAATGGAGTTCGTCCATCTTGGTCCAATCTAAGGCAGTTCATCTCCTCTTGGACCAATCTAAAGAAGTTCATGTCCTCTTGGTCCAATCTAAGGGAGTTCGTCTCCTCTTCGACCAATGTAAATGACATCGTCTCCTCTTGGTCCAATCTAAGGGAGTTCTTCTCCTCTTCGTCCAATCTAAGGGAGTTCGTCCCCTCTTGGTCCAATCTAAGAAAATTTGTCTCCTCTTGGCCCAATCTAAGGGATTTTATCCGTCTTGGTCCAATCTAATAGAGTTCGTCTTCTCTTGGACCAATCAAAAGGAGTTTGTCTCCTGTTGATCAAATATGAGGTAATTCGTCTCCTCTTGGACCAATCTGAAGGAGTTCGTCTCCTCTTGATCTAATCTAAGTGAGTTCATCTCCTCGTGGTCCAATCTAAGGGAGGTTGTCTCCTCTTGGACAAATATAAAGAACTTCGTCTCCTCTTAGTCCAATGTAAGGGAGTTCGTGTCCTCTTGTTCCAATCTAACGGACCTCGTCCCCTCTTGGACCAATCTAAAGATGTCCGTCTCCTCTTGGTCCAATCTAGGGGAGTTTGACACCTCTAGGACCAATCAAATGGAGTTTGCCTCCATTTGGTCTAATCTAAGGGAGTTTGTCTCCTCTTGGACCAATCTAAAGGAGTTCGTCTCCACTTGGTCTAATCTAAGGGAGTTCGTTTCCTCTTGGACCAATCTAAGGGAGTTCGTCTCATCTTGGTCTAATCTAAGAAAGTTTTTCCCCTCTTGGACCAATCTAAAGAAGTTCATCTCCTCTTGGTCAAATCAAAGGGAGTTCGTCCATCTTGGTCCAATGTAAGGCAGTTCATTTCCTCATGGACCAATCTAAAGAAGTTCGTCTCCTCTTGGTCCAATCTAAGGGCGTTCGTCTCCTCTTCGACCAATCTAAATGACATCGTCTCCTCTTTGTCTACTCTAAGGGAGTTCTTCTCCTCTTCGTCCGATTTAAGGGAGTTCGTCCCCTCTTGGACCAATCTAACGAAATTCGTCTCCTCTTGGTCCAATCTAAGGGATTTTGACCGTCTTGGTCCAATCTAACAGAGTTCGTCTTCTCTTGCACCAATCAAAAGGAGTTTGTCTCCTCTTGATCAAATCTGAGGGAGTTCTTCTCCTCTTGGACCAATCTAACGGAGTTCGTCTCTACTTGGTCCAATCTAAAGGAGTTCGTCTCCTCTTGGACCAATCTAAAGGAGTTCGTCTCCTCTTGGTCCAATCTAAGGGAGTTCGTCCGTGGAAGTCCAATCTAACGGAGTTCCTCTCCTGTTGGACCAATCAAAAGGAGTTCGTCTCCACTTGGTCTAATCTAAGGGAGTTCGTCTCCTCTTGGTCTAATCTAAGGGAGTTCGTCTCCTTTTGGACCAATCTAAAGGAGTTTGTTTCCTCCTGGTCTAATCTAAGGGAGTACGTCCCCTCTTGGACCTACCTAAAGATGTTCGTCCCCTCTTGGTCAAATCAAAGGTAGTTCATCCGTCATGGTCCAATGTAACGGAGTTTGTCTCCTCTTAGTCCAATCTAAGGGAGTTCGTCCGTCTTGGTCCAATATAACGGAGTTCGCCCCCTCTTCGACCTAGCAAAAGCATTTCGCCTCCTCTCGGTCCAATCTAAGGGAGTTCATCCGTCTTGGTCCAATCTAACGGAGTTCGTCTCCTCTTGGACCAATCAAAAGGAGTTCGTCTCCTCTCGGTCCAATCTGACGGAGTTCGTCTCCTCTTGGTCCAATCTAAGGGAGTTCGTCGCATCTTGGACCAATCTAAAGGACTTCGTTTCCTTTAGAACCAATCTAATTGAGTTCGGCTCCTCTTGGTCCAATCTAGGGGAGTTCATCCCCACATGGACCAATATAAATGAATTCGTTTCCTCTAGGTCCAGTCTAAGGGAGTTCGTCTCCTCTTGGACCAATCAAAAGGAGTTCATCTCCTCTTGGTCTATTCTAAGGGAGTCCGTCTCCTCTTGGACCGAGCTCATCTCCTCTTGGTCCAATCTAAAGGAGTTCGTCTCCACTTGGTCCAATCTAAAGGAGTTCGTCTCCTCTTGGTCCAATCTATGGGAGTTTGTCCATCTTGGTCCAATCTAACGGAGTTCGTCTCCTCTTGGACCAATCAAAAGGAGTTCGTCTCCTCTTTGTCCAATTTAAAGCAGTTTGCCTACACTTGGTTCAATCTAAGGGAGTTCGTCTCCTCTTGGACCAATCTAAAGGGGTTCGCCGCCTCTAGGACCAATATAAAGGAGTTCGTCTCTTCTTGGTCTAATCTAAGGGGGTTCGTCCCCACATTGACAAATCAAAAGGAGTTCGTCTCCTCTAGGTCCAATCTAAGGGAGTTGGTCTCCACTTGGACCAATATAAAGGAGTTCGTCTCCACTTGGTCAAATTTAAGGGAGCTCGTCCCCTCTTGGACCAATCAAGCAGAGTTCGTCCCTCTTGGTCAAATATAAGGGACTTTGTCTCATCTTGGACCAATCAAAATGAGTTAGGCTCCTCTGGGTCTAATCTAACGGAGTTCACCTCGTCTTAGACCAATCAAAAGGAGTTTTGTCTCCTGTTGGTCCAATCTAAAGGAGTTCGTCTCCTCTTGGACCAATCAAAAGGAGTTCGCCTCCTCTTGGTCCAATCTAAGGGAGTTCGTCTCGTCTTGGACCAATCCAAAGGAGTTCGTCTCCTTTAGGACCAATCTAAATGAGTTCGGCTCCTCTTTGTCCAACTTAAGGGTGTTCGTCCCCACATGGACCAATACAAATGAGTTCGTTTCCTCTAGGTCCAGTCTAAGGGAGTTCGTCTCCTCTTGAACCAATGAAAAGGAGTTCGTCTCCTCTTGCTCCAATCTATGGGAGTTCGTCTCCTCTTGGACCAATGAAAAAGAGTTCGTCTCCTCATGGTCCAATCTAAAGGAGTTCGTCTCCACTTGGTCCAATCTAAGGGTGTTCGTCTCCTCTCGGTCCAATCTAAGGGAGTTTGTCCATCTTTGTCCAATCTAAAGGAGTTCGTCTCCTCTTGGACTAATCAAAATGAGTTCGTATCCTCTTGGCCTAATCTAACGGAGTTCGCCTCTTCTTGGACCAATCAAAAGGAGTTTGTCTCCTGTTGATCCAATCTAAGGGAGTTTGTCTCCTCTTTGTCCAATTTGAAGCAGTTCGCCTACACTTGGTTCAATTTAAGGGAGTTCGTCTCCTCTTGGACCAATCTAAAGGAGTTCGTCTCCTCTAGGACCAATATAAAGGAGTTCGTCTCCTCTTGGTCTAATCTAAGGGAGTTCGTCCCCACATGGACCAATCTAAAGGAGTTCGTCTCCTCTAGGTCCAATCTAAGCGAGTTGGTCTCCTCTTGGTCCAATATAAAGGAGTTCGTCTACTGTTGACATATTTAAGGGAGTTCTTCCCCTCTTGGACCAATCAAACAGAGTTCGTCTCCTCTTGGACCAATCTAAGGGAGTTCGTCTCCTCTTGGTCCAATCTAAGGGAGTTCGTCCCCTCTTGGAACAATCTAGTGGAGTTCGTCTCCTCTTGGACCAATCTGAAGGAGTTCGTCTCCTCTCAGTTCAATCTAATGGTTTTCGTCTCCACTTGGTTCATTCTAATGGAGTTCATCTCCTCTTGGACCAATCTAAAGGAGTTCGTCCGTGTAAGTCCAATCTACCGGAGTTCATCTCCTATTGGACCAATCAAAAGGAGTTCGTCTCCTCTTGGTCCAATTTAAGGGAGTTCGCCTCCTCTTGGTCTAATCTAAGGGAGTTTGTCTACTTTTGGACCAATCTAATGGAGTTTGTTTCCTCTTGGTCTAATCTAAGGGAGTATGTCCCCTATTGGACCTACCTAAAGATGTTCGTCCCCTCTTGGTCAAATCAAAGGTAGTTCAATTGTCATGGCCAAATTACCCACCTGCAGCACGTTCGTCCACGGTGGGCGAGATGTGGGGTCGCTGGGAATTGCTAGTAGCGGCAGGGCAGTGTGGGTCGGCGCCGGGGAGCTGCTGGGACGACGTCTGGGGCGTGGCGGTGGCCGACTAGCGGTAGCGCGAGCGGCTCACAGTCGTCTTCGTCCGTGATGACCTTCGCGATAACACCGACCGATTCTTGAGCGATTCAAGATTTCTATGGTGAAATTAAAGTCAATTGCTCTCCTAAAGGCCTTCGTAGAAGGCTCGGGAAGCTCTCCCAAGTCGCAATCACGGCTGGGTCGGTCGGAATCAACCACGGCAACGGCGAACAGCCGTGCCGTTCCAGAACAGGGGAAGAGCTCGGTTCGGGACGTCGAGCGATGATGACGGCGACTAGGCGACTGATGCTGAGCTATGGTGTATCAATGAAGCCCCCCATTGACTTGTCGTGTGATTTTTGGTTCGGCCTTCGAAATGAAGCGCCTAGGGTTTTTCTTAGATTATAAAAGAGTCGTGCACGAAGAGGACGAAAAGGATCCATCAAGGTGGTTGCTGGTGATCATAGGATTGCCGCGTGTTTGTTCGTTGGCGAGATTCGCGGCGTTTTCGTGCTGATTTCAAACGGTCCAGCAGCTGAATCTTCGTGGAGGCGTAGCTAGGGTTTCCTCGTGAAGGAGACGACCCTGTGTGGGTCGGGTCAGGACACTCAGCGCCCTTGGGCCGCCCTCGCGGGCCGTGGCACGCGTGCGGGTCAAGAAGAGGAGGCAGTGGGCCGGGTTTGTGCGAGTCCAATGAACAAAAGAGACCAGAAGAAAACAAAATCAAATCAAATTAAAAATGAGCAGCCAATTTCCGAATTTATTTTTCTAACAAAATTCAATATAATTTTCCCACATTGAGTTCCCAAAAATGGGCCGTTACACTTTAGACTTGGTCTGCTCTTGGTCCAATCTAAAGAAGTTCGTCTCCTCTTGGTCCAATGTAAGGGAGTTCATCCGTCTTGGTACAATCTAACGGAGTTCGTCTCTCCTTGGACCGATCAAAAGGAGTTCGCCTCTTCTTGGTCTAATCTAACGGAGTTCGCCTCCTCTTGGTCCAATCAGAAGGACTCCGTCTCCTCTTGGTCCAATCTAAGGGACTTCGTCCCCTCTTGGACCAATGAAAAGGAGTTCGTCTCCTCTTGGTCCAATCTAAAGGAGTTCGTCTCCACTTGGTCCAATCCAAGAGAGTTCGTCTCCTCTTGGACCAATCTATAGAAGTTCGTCTCCTCTTGGTCCAATCTAAGGGAGTTCGTCCGTCTTGGTCCAATATAAGGTAGTTCGTCCGTTTTGGTCCAATCTAAGGGAGTTCGTCTCCTCTTGGACCAATCAAAAGGAGTTTGTCTCCTCTTGGTGCAATCTAAGGTAGTTCGTCTCCTCTTGGACCAATCAAAAGGAGTTCGTCTTCATTTGGTCCAATCTAAAGGAGTTTGTCTCAACGTGGTCCAATCTCAGGACTCTTTGACCAATCTCAAGGACTTCGTCTCCTCTTGGTCCAATCTAAGGGAGTTCGTCTCCTCTTGGTCCAATCTAAAGGAGTTCGTCTCCACTTGGTCTAATCTAAGGGAGTTCGTCTACTTTTGGACCAATCTAAAGGAGTTTGTTTCCTCTTGGTCTATTCTGAGGGAGTATGTCCCCTATTGGACCTACCTAAAGATGTTCGTCCCCTCTTGGTCAAATTAAAGGTAGTTCATCCGTCATGGCCAAATGACCAACCTGCAGCACGTTCGTCCACGGTGGGCGAGATGTGGGGCCGCTGGGAGTTGCTGGCAGCGGCGGGGCAGCGTGGGTCGACGCCGGGGAGCTGCTGGGACGTCGTCTGGGGCGTGGCGGTGGCCGACTAGCGGTGGCACGAGCGGCTCACGGTCGTCTTCGTCCGAGATGACCTTCGCGATAACACCGACCGATTCGTGAGCAATTCAAGATTTCTATGGTGAAATTAAAGTCAATTGCTCACCTAAAGGCCTTCATGGAAGGCTCTGGAAGCTCTCCCAAGTCGCAATCACGGTTGGGTCGGCCGGAATCAACCACGGCGACGGCGAACAGCCGTGCCGTTCCAGAATACAGGACGAGCTCAGTTCGAGATGCCGAGCGATGATGACGGCGACTAGACAGCTGAGGCTGAGCTATGGTGTATCAATGAAGCCCCCCTTTGACTTGTGGCGTGATTTTTGGTTCGGCCTTCGCAATGAAGCGCCTAGGGTTTTTCTTAGATTATAAAAGAGTCGTGCACGAAGAGGACGGAAAGGATCCATCAAGGTGGTTGCTGGTGATCGTGGGATTGCCGCGTGTTTGTTCGTTGGCGAGATTCGCGGCGTTTTCGTGCTGATTTCAAACGGTCCAGCAGCTGAATCTTCATGGAGGCGTAGCTAGGGTTTCCTCGTGAAGGAGACGACCCTGTGTGGGTCGGGTCAGGCCACTCAGCGCCCTTGGGCCGCTCTCGCGGGCCGTGGCACGCGTGCGGGTAAGGAAGAGGAGGCAATGGGCCGGGTTTGCGTGAGTCCAATGAACAAAAGAGACCAGAAGAAAACAAAATCAAATCAAATTAAAAATGAGCAGCCAATTTCCGAATTTATTTTTCTAACAAAATCCAATATAATTTTCCCACATTGAGTTCCCAAAAATGGGCCGTTACACTTTAGACTTGGTCTCCTCTTGGTCCAATCTAAAGGAGTTCGTCTCCTCTTGGTCCAATGTAAGGGAGTTCATCCGTCTTGGTACAATCTAACGGAGTTCGTCTCTCCTTGGACCAATCAAAAGGAGTTCGCCTCCTCTTGGTCTAATCTAACGGAGTTCGTCTCCTCTTGGTCCAATCAGAAGGAGTCCGTCTCCTCTTGGTCCAATCTAAGGGAGTTCGTCTCCTCTTGGACCAATGAAAAGGAGTTCGTCTCCTCTTGGTCCAATCTAAAGGAGTTTGCCTCCACTTGGTCCAAGCCAAGAGAGTTCGTCTCCTCTTGGACCAATCCAAAAGGAGTTCGTCTCCTCAAGGTCCAATCTAAGGGAGTTCATCCGTGTAAGTCCAATCTAACGGAGTTGATCACCTGTTGGACCAATCAAAAAGAGTTCGTCTCCTCTTGCTCTAATCTAAGGAAGTTCATCTCCTATTGGTCGAATCTGAAGGAGTTCGTCTCCTTTTGGACGAATCGAAAGATGTTTGTTTCCTCTTGGTCTAATCTAAGGGAGTATGTCCCCTCTTGGATCAATCTAAAGAAGTTCGTCTCCTTTTGGTCAAATCAAAGGTAGTTCATCCGTCTTGGTCCAATCTAAGGAGTTCGTCTCCTCTTAGACCAATCTAAGGGAGTTCTTCCGTCTTGGTTCAATCTAACGGAGTTCGTCTCCTCTTCGACCAATCAAAAGGGTTTCGCCTCCTCTTGGTCTAATCTAAGGGATTTCGTCTCCTCTTGGTCTAATCTAAAGGAGTTCGTCTCTACTTGGACCAATCTATAAGAGTTCGCCTTCTCTTGGTCTAATCTAAGGGAGTTCGTCCCCTCTAGGACCAATCTAAAGTAGTTCGCCTCCTCTTGGTCTAATCTAAGGGAATTCATATCACGCCCGGACCTTTAACCCACTTGCCTTCCAATTGACAAATTTATTTCTACATAGCTCGGCGTTTCACTTATCTAGCCCTATCGGCTATTCAGTAGTTCTATCTAGGCCCATGAATCGTCTTCGATTATATCTCGACCTATGGCCATCCCATTCAATTGGTACTGGGTGTCCATATATAACTATCCATGTTACAATTTAATCCACTAAAATCACGTAATTGACCTAATAGTCCTACTAAGTTAATAAACGTACCCAATCAAGGTTTAGAAGGTCCACTCACCTGGGGTTGCAGTGCTTAGCACTTGAGAAGAGTGCGCCGAGGTGAGTCGAAATCCGTGAGTAGTGACCGTGTCAACAATTAAGCTTGATTTCACGTGACCTGCACGCAAAGGGCCCCGTAAGCCCATCAAGCCGATTTAAATTAGACCAATCGGGTGAATCAAGTGCCAATTGAGTCGATTGGGTCAATCGTGAGTCAATTCAGGTCAATTAGATAACTAATCAGGTTAATCGAGACTCAAAATTGGATCAAAATCAATTCAATCGAGTCAAAAATTTGAGTAATCGAATCTAGAATCGGGTAATCGAGTCAAAAAAAGGATAATCGGATTGGAATCGACCCAACCGGGACAAAATCGACCCGTTCGGGTCAATTGGACCCCAAAATCGGGTCAGCCAGGTTGGGCAGTCGGGTGGAAGCCCGATTCCCCTCCCTCGAGCTGACCCACTGGGGCCCATGGGCCAGACCGAGATAGGCCACCCCCGACATCGACCAGCGAGCCTTCAGTGGAGTTCCGACAAAGCTGGGCAATTCCGTTTTTGGCCAAACGAGCTGGCCGGACTTGCCCCCACGGCCGACAGGCGACCTAGGAGCTCCCCCACGGTCGTGGTCGGTCCTAGGTGGCCGTGGTTGGCCGTGGTTGGCCATGGAATGGCCCTGGGCGGTAGATTGGCGACTGGACAGCTTAACCCATTTTAGGGCACAACCCAAGCGGAGCTCAATTCGTCCAATCCAGATCGAATTAACCAAATTAAAGACTAGGTTCTACTCACCAGGCTCCCACGAGTCGATTGACGCCAATGGCGATGGCTGGAAGCCGCCGAAACGGCAACGGTGGCCGGACAAGGGTCTCAGCCCAAAAAGGGCAGAAACCCGCGCCTGGACTGGTTTTGCAGGGGCTCCCGGCAGCGTTACAGACCAAGACGACGCAGGAGGTTGGCTGCATCGCAAAGCTGGCCTCAAGAACTTTCCAACGACACCAATTTCAAGTCAAACGAAGCTCAGAACTAAGAGATATCGACATCGGAGGGAGAGCTCAGGCCAGAAGGGAAAAACCAAGAGGCATCGTGATCAGTGGAAGATATCGCCTCGTCGTGGACAGGTGGTGGCTTTCCCTTGGCCAGCGAGGGCGGCAATTGGGCCTTAGGGACAACTGGAGACTTCCACCAACTGTTGGCCGCTCGGCGATCACAGATGTAGCTTGCCAGCAACGTGTCCGTCAGGTGCTCGATGGAACGCATGCGAGAGAAAGAGAGATATGGTATGTGGACCGGTTCACATGGTTCGATCGGCTCCTTCCCATGATCGGACCATCTTTCCTCGCAGTCAGATCGGTTTTCACGCGGTAGGACCAAATTCCTCACGGCCAGACCGGATTTCTTGCATTTGGACCAGGTTCTCTCGCGATTGGACCGTTTTTCTCACGGTCGAACCAGTCCAAGCGAGGATCGACCGGTTCTCCTCACGAATCGACCGATTCTTCACAGGTCAACCGTTGACCGTTGACCAAAATTTGACTTTCCCCTGGTATTTTTCCCAAAATTACCCCTAGGCCCAAAATTCACCACCTCTTTTAAGGCTAGAATGCCATTAACCAAGCCTCGATGGCCTATAATGTGAATTTCAAAAGTCTGGTATCACCCTAATTTATCTCTTGCGGTTTAGTTCGAAGAATTTTCGAAATAGATGGACCACTGACTATGCCTGTAATTTCATTCCATTTGACCATAGGGGCAGCCTAGACAAGGGGTGTTACAGTTCGACTCCTCTTGGACCAATCTAAAGGAGTTTGTCTCCTCTTGGTCTAATCTAAGGGAGTTCGTCTCCACTTGGTCCAATCTAAAGGAGTTTGTCTCCTCCTAACCATTCTAAAAGACTTCGTCTCCTCATGGTCCAATCTAAGGGAGTTCGTCTCCTCTTATACCAATCAAAAGGAGTTCGTCTCCTCTTGGTCCAAACTAAATGAGTTCATCTCCACTTGGACCAATCAAAAGGAGTTCGTCTCCTCTTGGTCCAATCTAAAGGAGTTCGTCTCCTCTCGGACCATTCAAAAGGAGTTCGTGTCCTCTTGGTCCAATCTAAGGGAGTTCGTCCCCATATGGACCAATCTAAAGGAGTTTGTCACCTCTAGGTCCAATCTAAGGGAGTTCGTCTCCTCATCGACCAATCTAATGGAGTTCGTCTCCTCTTGGTCAAATCAGAGGGAGTTCGTCCCCTCTTGCATCAATCAAGGAAAGTTCGTCTCCTCATGATCCAATCTAAGGGAGTTTGTCCCCTCATGGACCAATCCAGTGGAGTTCGTCTCCTCTTCGACCAATCCGAAGGAGTTCGTCTCCTCTCGATTCAATCTAAAGGAGTTCGCCTCCAGTTGGTCTAATCTAAGGGAGTTCGTCTCCTCTTGGACCAATCTAAAGGACTTCGTCTCCTCTTAGTCCAATCTAAGGGAGTACGTCTCCACTACGTCCAATCTAAAGGAGTTCGTCTACTCTTGGACCAATCTAAAGGACTTGGTCTCCTCTTGGTCCAATCTAAAGGAGTTCGTCTCCTCTTGGTCCAATCTAAGGGAGTTCATCCGTCTTGGTCCAATCTAACGAAGTTCGTCTCACCTTGGACCAATCAAAAGGAGTTAGCCACCTCTTGGTCTAATCTAACGGAGTTCGTCTCCTCTTGGACCAATCAGAAGGAGTTCGTCCCCTCTTGGACCAATCACTAGGAGTTCGTCTCAAACCAAACGAAGTTCATCCGTCTCGGTCCAATCTAAGGGAGTTCGTCTCATCTTGGACCAATCTAAAAAAGTTCATCTCGTCTTGGTCTAATCTAACGAAGTTCGCCCCCTCTTGGACCAATCTAAAGAAGTTCGTGTCCTCTTGGTCAAATCAGAGGGAGTCCGTCCGTCTTGGTCCAATCTAACGAAGTTCGTCTCCTCTTGGACCAATCAAAAGGAGTTTGTCTCCTCATGATTCAATCTAAGGGAGTTCGTCTCCTCTTGGACCAATTAAAAGGAGTTTGTCTCCTCTTCGTCCAATCTAAAGCAGTTCGTCTCCTCATGGTCCAATCTAACGGATTTCGTCTCAACTTCGTCCAATCTTAGGGAGTGCTTCTACTCTTGGACCAATCTAAACGACTTGGTCTCCTCTTGGTCCAATCTAACGGAGTTCATCTCCTCTTGGTCCAATCTAAGGGAGTTTGTCCGTCGTGCTCTAATCTAACGGAGTTCGTCTCCCCTTGGTTTAATATAATGGAGTTCATCTCCTCTTGATCCAATCTAAGGGAGTTCGACTCCCTTTGGACTAAACCAAAGGAGTTTGTCTCCTCTTCGTCCAATCTAAAGGAGTTCGTCTCCACTTGGTCCAATCTATAAAAGTTCGTCACCTCTTGGACCAATCTAGAGGAGTTCGTCTACTCTTGGACCAATCTAAAGGACTTGGTCTCCTCTAGGTCCAATCTAACGGAGTCCGTCTCCTCTTGGTCCAATCTAAGGACGTTCATCCTTCTTGGTCCAATCTAAAGGAGTTCATCTCCTCTTGGTCTAATCCAACAGAGTTCTTCCCCTCATGGTCCAATCTATAGGCATTCGTCCGTCTTGGTCCAACCTAACGGAGTTCGTCTCATCTTGGACCAATCAAAAGGAGTTCGTTTCCTCTAGGACCAATGAAATGGAGTTCGTCTCCTCTTGGTCCTATCTAACGGATTTCGTCTCACCTAGGTCTAATCTAAGGGAGTGCTTCTACTCTTGGACCAATCTAAATGACTTGGTCTCCTCTTGGTCCAATCTAACAGGGTTCATCTCCTCTTGGTCCAATCTAAGGGACTTCGTCCGTCTTGGTCTAATCTAATGGAGTTCGTCTTCCCTTGGTGTAATATAATGGAGTTCCTCTCCTCTTGGACCAATCAAAAGGAGTTGATCTCCTCTTGATCCAATCTAAGGGAGTTCGACTCCCTTTGGACCAATCCAAAGGAGATCGTCTCCTCTTCGTCCAATCTAAAGGAGTTCGTCTCCACTTGGTCCAATCTATGGAAGTTCGTCTACTCTTGGACCAATCTAAAGGAGTTCGTCTACTCTTGGACCAATCTAAAGGACTTGGTCTCCTCTAGGTTCAATCTAACGGAGTTCGTCTCCTCCTGGTCCAATCTAAGGAAGTTCATCCTTCTTGGTCCAATCTAACGGAGTTCATCTCCTCTTGGTCTAATCCAACGGAGTTCGTCTCCTCATGGTCCAATCTATGGGCGTTCGTCCGTTTTGGTCCAACCTAACAGAGTTCGTCTCGTCATGGACCAATCAAAAGGAGTTCATCTCCTCTTGATCCAATCTAAGGGAGTTCGACTCCCTTTGGACCAATCCAAAGGAGTTCGTCTCCTCTTGATCCAATCTAAGGGAATTCGACTCCCTTTGGACCAATCCAAAGGAGTTCGTCTCCTCTTCGTCTAATCTAAAGGAGTTCGTCTCCACTTGGTCCAATCTATGGAAGTTCGTCTCCTCTTGGACCAATCTAAAGGAGTTCATCTCCTCTTAGACCAATCTAAGTGGAGTTCGTCTCCCCATGGTACAATCTAAGGGAGTTCCTCTCCCTTTGGACCAATGAAAAGGAGTTCGTCTCCACTTGGTCCAATCTATGGAAGTTCGTCTCCTCTTGGACCAATCTAAAGGAGTTCGTCTCCTCTTAGACCAATCTAAATGGAGTTCGTCTCCCCATGGTACAATCTAAGGGAGTTCCTCTCCCTTTGGACCAATGAAAAGGAGTTCGTCTCCTCTTGGTCCAATCCATGGAAGTTCGTCTCCTCTTGGACCAATCTAAAGGAGTTCGTCTCCTCTAGGACCAATCAAATGGAGTTCGTCACCTCTTGGACCAATCTAAATGGAGTTCGTCTCCCCTTGGTCCGATGAAAAGGAGTTCATCTCCTCTTGGTCCAATCAAAAGGACTCGGTCTCCTCCTGGTGTAATCTAAGGTAGTTCGTCTCTTCTTTGACCAATCAAACAGAGTTCGTCTCCTCTTGGTCCAATCTAAAGGAGTACGTCTCCACTTGGTCTAATCTAAGGGAGTTCGTCTACTCAAGGACCAATCTAAAGGTCTTCGTCTCCCTTGGTCCAATCTAAGGGATGTCGTTTCCTCCAGGAGCAATCAAAAGGACTTCGTCTCCTTTTCGACCGATCTAAAGGAGTTCGTCTCCACTTGGTCTAATCTAACGGAGTTTGACTCCTCTTGGTGTAATATAAGGGAGTTTGTTTCCTCTTGGACCAATCTAAAGGAGTTGGTCTCCTCTTGGTTTAATCCGAGGGAGTTCGTCCCCTGTTGGACCAATCTAATGGAGTTCGTCTCCACTTGGTCAAATCAAAGGGAGTTCGTCTCCTCTTGGTCCAATCTAAAGGAGTTTGCCTCCGCTTGGACCAATCTAAAGGAGTTCGTCTCCACTTGGTCAAATCAAAGGGAGTTCATCTCCTCTTGGTCCGAACTAAGGGAGTTCGTCCGTCTTTGTCCAATCTAACAGAGTTCGTCTCCTGTTGGACCAATCAAAAGGAGTTCGTCTCCTCTTGGTCCAATCTAAAGGAGTTCGCCTCCTCTTGGTCCAATCAAAAGGAGTTCGTCTCCGCTTGGTCCAATCTAAAGAAGTTCGCCTCCTCTTGCACCAATCTAAAGGAGTTCGTCTCCACTTGGTCAAATCGAAGGGAGTTCCTCTCCTCTTGGGCCGAACTAAGGGAGTTCGTCCGTCTTTGTCCAATCTAACGAAGTTCGTCTCCTCTTGGACCAACCCAAAGGAGTTCGTCTCCTCTTGGTCCGAACTAAGGGAGTTCGTCTGTCATTGTCCAATCTAACGGAGTTCGTCTCCTCTTGGTCCAATCAAAAGGAGTTCGTCTCCTCTTGGTGTAATCTAAGGTAGTTCGTCTCTTCTTTGACAAATCAAACGGAGTTTGTCTCCTCTTGGTCAAATCTAAAGGAGTTCGTCTCCACTTGGTCCAATCTTAGCGAGTTCGTCTACTCTAGGACCAATCTAAAGGACTTCGTCTCCCTTGGTCCAATCTAAGGGATGTCGTTTCCACCTGGACCAATCTGAAGGAGTTTGTCTCCACTTGGTCTAATCTAACGGAGTTCGTCTCCTCTTGGTGTAATATAAGGGAGTTTGATTCTTGTTGGACCAATCTAAAGGAGTTGGTCTCCTCTTGCTCTAATCCAAGGGAGTTCGTGCCCTCTTGGACAAATCTAAAAGAGTTCATCTCCACTTGGTCAAATCAAAGGGAGTTCGTCTCCTCTTGGTCCAATCTAAAGGAGTTCGCCTCCTCTTGGACCAATCTAAAGGAGTTCGTCTCCACTTCATCAAACCAAAGGGAGTTCGTCTCCTCTTAGTCCGAACTAAGGGAGTTCGTCCGTCTTTGTCCAATCTAACGGAGTTCATCTCATCTTGGACCAACCAAAAGGAGTTCGTCTCATGTTGGTCCGAACTAAGGGAGTTCGTCCATCTTTGTCCAATCTAATGGAGTTCGTCTCCTCTTGGTCCAATCTAACGGAGTTTGTCTCCTCTTGGTGTAATCTAAGCTACTTCGTCTCTTTTTTTACCAATCAAACGAAATTCGTCTCCTCTTGGTCAAATCAAAGGGAGTTTGACTCCTCTTGGTCCAATCTAAGGGAGTTCGTCCGTCTCGGTCCAATCTAACGGAGTTCGTCTCATCTTGGACCTAACAAAAGGAGTTAGTCTCCTCTTGGACCAATCAAGAGGAGTTCGTCTCCTTTTGGTCCAATCTAAAGGAGTTCGTCTCGACATGATCATGTCTAAGCGAGTTCGTCTACTCTTGGACCTATCTAAGGGAGTTCGCCTGTGTTAGTCCAATCTAACGGAGTTCGTCTCCACTTGGACCAATCTGAAGGAGTTCGTCTACTCTTGCACTAATCTAAAGGACTTCGTCTCCCATTGTCCAATCTAAGGGATGTCGTTTCCTCCTGGACCAATCAAAAGGAGTTCTTCTCCTCTTGGACCAATCTAAAGGAGCTCGTCTCCACTTGGTCTAATCTAACGGAGTTCGTCTCCTCTTGGAGTAATATAAGGGAGTTTGTTTCCTCTTGAACCAATCTAAAGGAGTTGATCTCCTCTTGGTCTAATCCAAGGGAAGTCGTCCCCTCTTGGACCAATCTAAAGAAGTTCGTCTCCTTTTGGTCAAATCAAAGGGAGTTCCTCTCCTCTGGGTCCGAACTAAGGGAGTTCGTCCGTCTTTGTCCAATCTAACGGAGTTCGTCTCCTGTTGGACCAAGAAAAATGAGTTCGTCTCCTCTTGGTCCAATCTCAAGGAGTTTGCCCCCACTAGGTCCAATTTAAAGGAGTTCGTCTCCACTTGGTCCAATCAATGGGAGTTGGTCCCCTCTTGGACCAATCTAAAGGAGTTCGTCTACATTTGGTACAGTCTATGGAAATTCTACTCTTCTTGGACCAATCAAACGGAGTTTGTCTCCTCTTGGTCCAATCTAAAGGAGTTCGTCTCCTCTTGGTCCAATTTAAAGGAGTTCGTCTCGACTTGTCCAATCTAACGGAGTTCATCCCCACTTGCGTCAATCTAAAGGAGTTCGTCTCCTCTTGGTGCCATCTAACGGAGGTCGTCTCCTCTTGGACCAATCAAAAGGAGTTAGTCTCCTCCTGGTCTAATCTAAGTGAGTTCGTCTCCTCTTGGACCAATCTAAAGAAGTTGGTCTCCTCTTGGTCTAATCTAAGGGAGTTCGTCCCCGCTTGGACCAATCTGAAAGAAGTTCGTCTCCTCTTGGTCAAATCAAAGGGAGTTCAACTTCGTTTGGTCCAATCTAAGGGAGCTCATCCGTCTCAGTCCAATCTAACGGAGTTCGTCTCATCTTGGACCTAACAAAAGGTGTTTATCTCCTCTTGGACCAATCAAGAGGAGTTCGTCTCCTCTTGGTCCAATCTAAAGGAGTTCGTTTCCACTTGGCACGATCTAAGGGAGTTCATCTCCTCTTGGATCAATCTCAAGGAGTTCATCTCCTCTTGGTCCAATCTAACGGAGTTCGTCTTCTCTTGAACCAATCCAAAGGAGTTAGTCTCCTCTTGGTCTAATCTAAGTGAGTTCGACCCTCTTGGACCAATCTAAAGGAGTTAGTCTCCTCTTGGTCTAATCTAAGTTTGTCTCATCTTGGACCTAACAACAGGTGTTTATCTCCTCTTGGACCAATCAAGAGGAGTTCGTCTCCTCTTGGTCCAATCTAAAGGAGTTCGTTTCCACTTGGCACGATCTAAGGGAGTTCATCTCCTCTTGGATCAATCTCAAGGAGTTCATCTCCTCTTAGTCCAATCTAACGGAGTTCGTCTTCTCTTGAACCAATCCAAAGGAGTTAGTCTCCTCTTGGTCTAATCTAAGTGAGTTCGACCCTCTTGGACCAATCTAAAGAAGTTGGTCTCCACTTGGTCTAATCTAAGGGAGTTTGTCCCCTCTTGGACCAAACTAAAGAAGTTCGTCTCCTCTTGGTCCAATCTAAGGGAGTTCATCCGTCTCGGTCCAATGTAACGGAGTTCGTCTCAGCTTGGACCTAACAAAAGGAGTTCGTGTCCTCTTGGACAATTCAAGAGGAGTTCGTCTCCTATTGGTCCCATCTAAAGAAGTTCGTCTCCACTTGGTCCAATCTATGGGAGTCTACTCTTGGTCCAACCTATGAGAGTTCGTCCGTGTTGGTCCAATCTAACGGAGTTCGTCTCCACTTTGACCAATGTGAATGGACCAATGTGAAGGAGTTCGTCTCCTATTTGTCGAATCTAAAGGAGTTCGTCTCATTTTGGTCCAGTCTAAGGGAGCACGTCTCCTCTTCGTCCAATCTAAAGGAGTTCATCTCCACTTGGTCCACTCTGTGGAACTTCGTCTCCTCTTGGATCAATCTAAATAAGTATGTCTCCTCTTGGACCAATCTAAATGGAGTTTGTCTCCCCTTGGTCCAATCTAAGGGAGTTCGTCTCGCTTTGGACCAATGCAAAAGAGTTCGTCTCCTCTTGGTCCAATCAAAAGGAGTTTGTCTCCTCTTGGTGTAATCTAAGTTAGTTCGTTTCTTCTTTGACCAATCAAACGGAGTTCGTCTCCTCTTGGTCCAATCTAAAGGAGTTTGTCTCCACTTGGTCCAATCTAAGGGAGTCCGTCTACTCTAGGACAAATCTAAAGGACTTCGTCTCCCTTGGTCGAATCTCAGGGATTTCGTTTCCTCCTGGACTAATCTAAAGGAGTCCGTCTCCACTTGGTCTAATCTAACGGAGTTCATGTCCTCTTGGTGTAATATAAGAGAGTTTGTTTCCTCTTAGACCAATCTAAAGGAGTTGGTCTCCTCTTGGAGTAATCCAAGGGACTTCGCGCCCGCTTGGACCAAGCTAAAGGAGTTCGTCTCTGCTTGGTCAAATCAAAGGGAGTTCGTCTCCTCTTGGTCCGAACTAAGGGAGTTCGTCCGTCTTTGTCCAATCTAATGGAGTTCGTCTCCTCTTGGACCAACCAAAAGGAGTTCGTCTCCTCTTGGTCCGAACTAAGGGAGTTCGTCCGTCTTTGTCCGATCTAACAGAGATTGTCTCCTCTTGGTCCAATCAAAAGGAGTTTGTCTCCTCTTGGTGTAATCTAAGGTAGTTTGTCTCTTCTTTCACCAATCAAACGGAGTTCGTCTCCTCTTGGTCCAATCTGAAGGAGTTCGTCTCCACTTGGTCCAATCTAAGGGAGTTCGTATATTCTTTGACCAATCTAAAGGACTTCGTCTCCCATGTTCCAATCTAAGGGATATCGTTTCCTCCTGGACCAATCAAAAGGAGTTCGTCTCCACTTGGACCAATCTAAAGGAGTTCGTCTCCACTTGGTCTAATCTAACGGAGTTCGTCTCCACTTGGAGTAATATAAGGGAGTTCGTCTCCTCTTGGTCTAATCCAAGGGAGTTCGTCCCCACTTGGACCAATCAAAAGAAGTTCGTCTCCTGTTGGTCAAATCATAGGGAGTTCGACACCTCTTGGTTCAATCTAAGGGACCTCGTCCGTCTCGGTCCAATCTAACGGTGTTCGTCTCATCTTGGACCTAACACAAGGAGTTGGTCTCCTCTTGGACCAATCAAGAGGAGTTCGTCTCCTCTTGGTGCAATCTAAAGGAGTTCGTCTCCACTTGGTACGGTCTAAGGGAGTTCATCTCCTCTTGGATCAATCGAAAGGAGTTCGTCTCCTCTTGGTCCAATCTAACGGAGTTCGTCCTTTCTTGGACCAATCAAACGGTGTTCATCTCCTCTTGCTCCAATCTAAAGGAGTTTGCCTTCTCTTGATCCAATGTAAGGGAGTTCATCTCTACTTGGTCCAATCTACGGGAGTTCGTCTCCTATTGGACCAATCTAAACGAGTTCGTCTCCTCTTGGTCCAATCTAAGGGAGTTCATCCGTGTTGGTCTAATCTAACAGAGTTCGTCTCCACTTCGACCAATCTGAAGGAGTTCGTCTCCTCTTTGTCCAATCTAAAGGAGTTCGTCTCATTTTCGTCCAATCTTAGGGAGCACTTCTCCTCTTCATCCAATCTAAAGGTTTTCGTCTCCATTTGGTCCAATGTAAGGGAGTTCGTCTCCTCTTGGATCAATCTAAAGGAGTTCGTCTCCTCTTCGTCCAATCTAAGAGAGTTCGTCTCCTCTTCGTCCAATCTAAAGAGTTAGTCTCCACTTGGTACGATCTAAGGGAGTTCGTCTCCTCTTGGATCAATCTAAAGGAGTTCGTCTCCTCTTGGTGCCATCTAACGGAGTTCGTCTCCTCTTGGACCAATCAAAAGGAGTTAGTCTCCACCTGGTCTAATCTAAGTGAGTTCGTCTCCTCTTGGAACAATCTAAAGAAGTAGGTCTCCTCTTGGTCTAATCAGGGAGTTCGTCCCCTCTTGGACCAATCAAAAGAAATTCGTCTCCTCTTGGTCAAATCAAAGGGAGTTCGACTCCTCTTGGTCCAATCTAAGGGAGCTTGTCCGTGTCGGTCCAATCTAACGGAGCACGTCTCATCTTGGACCTAACAAAAGGAGTTGGTCTCCCCTTGGACCAATCAAGAGGAGTTCGTCTCCTCTTGGTCCAATCTAAGTGAGTTCGTCTCCTCTTGGATCAATCTAAAGGACTTCGTCTCCTCTTCGTCAAATCAAAGGCAGTTCTACTCCACTTCATCCAATCTAAGGGAGCTCGTCCGTGTCAGTGCAATCTAACGGAGTTTGTCTCATCTTGGATCTAACAAAAGGAGTTGGTCTCCTCTTGCACCAATCAAGAGGAGTTCGTCTCCTCTTGGTCCAATCAAAAGGAGTTCGTCTCCACTTTGTACGATCTAAGGGGGTTCGTCCCCTCTTGGACCAAACTAAAGAAGTTCGTCTCCTCTTGGTCAAATCATAGGGAGTTTGACTCCTCTCGGTCCAATCTAAGGGAGTTCGTCCGTCTCGGTCCAATCTAACGAAGTTCGTCTCATCTTGGACCTAACAAAAGGAGTTCATCTCCACCTGGACCAATCAAAAGGAGTTCGTCTCCTATTGGTCCATTCTAAAGGGGTTCGTCTCCACTTGGTCCAATCTAAGGGAGTTCGTCTACTCTTGGACCAATCTGAAGGAGTTCATCTCCTACTGGTCCAATCTAAAGTAGTTCGAATCATTTTGGTCTAGTCTATGAAAGTTCGTCTCCTCTTGGACCAATCTAAAGGAGTTCGTCTCCTCATGGTCCAATCTAAGGGAGTTCGTCTCCCTTTGGACCAATCTAACGAAGTTGGTCTAATGTAAGGGAGTTTGTCCCCTCTTGGACTAATCTAAAGAAGTTCGTCTCCTCTTTGTCAAATCAAAGAGAGTTTGACTCCTCTTGGTCCAATCTAAGGGAGCTCGTCTATCTCGGTGCAATCTAACGGAGTTCATCTCATCTTGGACCCAACAAAAGGAGTTCGTCTCCTCTTGGACCAATGAAGAAGAGTTCGTCTCCTATTGGTCCAATCTAAAGGAGTTCGTCTCCACTTGGTCCAATCTAAGGGAGTTCGTCTACTCTTGGACCAATCTAAGGGAGTTCGTCTCCTGTTGGTCTAATCTAAGTTAGTTCGTCCCCTCCTAGACCAATCTAACGAAGTTCGTCTCCACTTGGTTAAATCAAAGGGAGTTCGACTCCACTAGGTCCAATCTATGGGAGTTCGTCCGTCTCGGTGCAATTTAACGGAGTTCGTCTCATGATGTACTTAACAGAAGGAGTTCGTCTCCTCTTGGACCAATCAATAGGAGTTCGTCTTCTCTTGGTCCAACCTAAAGGAGCTCGTCTCCACTTGGTACGATATGGGAGTAGATCTCCTTTTGGATCAATCTAAAGGAGTTCGTCTCCTCTTGGTCCAATCTAACGGAATTCGTCTTCTCTTGGACCAATCCAAAGGAGTTAGTCTCCTCTTGGTCTAATCTAAGTGAGTTCGTCCCCTATTGGACCAATTTAAAGAAGTTGGTCTCCTCATGGTCTAATCTAAGGGAGTTCATCCCCTCTTGGACCAATCTAACGAAGTTCGTCTCCTCTTGGTCAAATCAAAGGGAGTTCGACTCCACTAGGTCCAATCTATGGGAGTTCGTCCGTCTCGGTGCAATTTAACGGACTTCGTCTCATCTTGTACCTAACAGAAGGAGTTCGTCTCCTCTTGGACCAATCAAGAGGAGTTCGTCTCCTCTTGGTCCAATCTAAAGGAGCTCGTCTCCACTTGGTACGATAGGGGAGTAGATCTCCTTTTGGATCAATCAAAAGGAGTTCGTCTCCTCTTGGTCCAATCTAACGGAGTTCGTCTTCTCTTGGACCAATCCAAAGAAGTTAGTCTCCTCTTCGTCTAATCTAAGTGAGTTCGTCCCCTCTTGGACCAATCTAAAGAAGTTGGTCTCCTCTTGGTCTAATCTAAGGGAGTTCATCCCCTCTTGGACCAATCTAAAGAAGTTCGTCTCGTCTGGGTCAAATCAAAGGGAATTCGACTCCTCTTGGTCCAATCTATGGGAGTTCGTCCGTCTCGGTCCAATCTAACGGAGTTCATCCCATGTTGGACCAATTAAGAGGAGTTCATCTCCTATTGGTCCAATCTAAAGGAGCTCGTCTCAACTTGGTACGATCTAAAGGAGTTCGTCTCCTCTTGGATCAATCTAAAGGAGTTCGTCTTCTCTAGGTCCAATTTAACGGAGATCGTCTTCTCTTGGACTAATCCAAAGAATTTAGTCTCCTCTTGGTCTAATTTCAGTGAGTTCGTCCCCTCTTGGACCAATCTAAAGAAGTTGGTCTCCTCTTGGTCTAATCTAAGGGAGTTCGTCCCATCCTGGACCAATCTAAAAAAGTTCGTCTCCTCTTGGTCAAATCAAAGGGAGTTCGACTCCTCTTGGTCGAATCTAAGGGTGTTCGTCTCCACTTGGTCCAATCAAAGGGAGTTCGTCTACTTTTGGACCAATCTAAGGGAGTTCGTCTCCTCTTGGTCTATTCTAAGGGAGTTTGTCCCCTCTTGGACAAATCTAACGAAGTTCGTCTCCTCTTGGTCAAATCAACGGGAGTTCGACTCCTCTTGGTCCAATCTAAGGGACTTCCTCAGTATCGGTCCAATCTAACGGAGTTCGTCTCATCTTGGACCTAACAAAAGGAGTTCGATTCCTCTTGCACCAATCAAAAGGAGTTCATCTCCTCTTGGTCCAATCTAAAGGAGTTCGTCTGTACTTGGTCCATTCTAAGGGAGGTCGTCTCCTCTTGGTCCAATCTAAAGGAGTCCGTCCGTGTAAGTCCAATCTATGGGAGTTCGCCTCCTCTTGGACCAATCAAAAGGAGTTCGTCTCATCATGGTCCAATCAAAAGTAGTTCGTCTCCACTTGGTCCAATCTAAGGGAGTTCGTCTCCTCTTGGTCCAATCTAGGGGAGTTCGTCTCCTCTTGGATCAATCTAAAGGAGTTCGTCTCCTCTTCGTCCAACTTAACGGAGATCGTCTTCTCTTGGACCAATCCAAAGAAGTTAGTCTCGTCTTGGTCTAATTTCAGTGAGTTCGTCCCATCTTGGACTAATTTAAAGAAGTTCATCTCCTCTTGGTCAAATTAAAGGGAGTTCGACTCCTCTTGGTCAATTCTAAGGGAGTTCGTGTCCACTTGGTCCAATCTAAGGGTGTTCGTCTAGTCTTGGACCAATCTAAGGGACTTCGTCTCCTCTTGGTCCATTCGAAGGGGGTTTGTCCCATCTTGGACCAATCTAAAAAAGTTCGTCTCCTCTTGGTCAAATCAAAGGGAGTTCGACTCCTCTTGGTCGAATCTAAGGGAGTTCGTCTCCACTTGGTCCAATCTTAGGGAGTTCGTCTACTCTTGGACCAATCTAAGGGAGTTCGTCCTCTCTTGGTCTATTCTAAGGGAGTTTGTCCCCTCTTGGATAACTCTAACGAAGTTCGTCTCCTCTTGGTCAAATCAACGGGAGTTCGACTCCTCTTGGTCCAATCTAAGGGACTTCCTCCGTATCGGTCCAATATAACGGAGTTCGTCTCATCTTGGACCTAACAAAAGGAGTTCGTTTCCTCTTGCACCAATCAAAAGGAGTTCATCTCCTCTTGGTCCAATCTAAAGGAGTTCGTCTGTACTTGGTCCATTCTAAGGGAGTTCGTCTCCTCTTGGTCCAATCTAAAGGAGTCCGTCCGTGTAAGTCCAATCTAAGGGAGTTCGCCTCCTCTTGGACCAATCAAAAGGAGTTCGTCTCCTCATGGTCCAATCAAAAGGAGTTCGTCTCCACTTGGTCCAATCTAATGGAGTTCGTCTCCTCTTGGTCCAATCTAAGGGAGTTCGTCTCCTCTTGGATCAATCTAAAGGAGTTCGTGTCCTCTTCGTCCAACTTAACGGAGAACGTCTTCTCTTGGACCAACCCAGAGAAGTTAGTCTCCTCTTGGTCTAATTTCAGAGAGTTCGTCCCCTCTTGGACCAATCTAAGGGAGTTCGTCTCCTCTTGGTCAAATCAAAGGGAGTTCGACTCCTCTTGGTTAATTCTGAGGGAGTTCGTGTCCACTTGGTCCACTCTAGGGGAGTTCGTCTACTCTTGGACCAATCTAAGGGAGTTCGCCTCCTCTTGGTCCAATCTAAGGGAGTTCGTCTCCACTTGGTCCAATCTAAGGGAATTCGTCTACTCTTGGACCAATCTAAGGGAGTTCGTCTCCTCTTGGTCTATTCTAAGGGAGTTTGTCCCCTCTTGGACGAATCTAACGAAGTTCGTCTCCTCTTGGTCAAATCAACGGGAGTTCGACTCCTCTTGGTCCAATCTAAGGGACTTCGTCCGTATCGGTCCAATCTAACGGAGTTCGTCTCATCTTGGACCTAACAAAAGGAGTTCCTTTCCTCTTGCACCAATCAAAAGGAGTTCATCTCCTCTTGGTCCAATCTAAAGGAGTTCGTCTGTACTTGGTCCATTCTAAGGGAGTTCGTCTCCTCTTGGTCCAATCTAAAGGAGTCCGTCTGTGTAAGTTCAATCTAAAGGAGTTCGCCTCCTCTTGGACCAATCAAAAGGAGTTCGTCTCCTCATGGTCCAATCAAAAGGAGTTCGTCTCCACATGGTCCAATCTAATGGAGTTCGTCTCCTCTTGGTCCAATCTAAGGGAGTTCGTCTCCTCTTGGATCAATCCAAAGGAGTTCGTCTCCTCTTCGTCCAACTTAACGGAGATAGTCTTCTCTTGGACCAATCCAAAGAAGTTAGTCTCCTCTTGGTCTAATTTCAGTGAGTTCGTCCCCTCTTGGACCAATCTAAGGGAGTTCGTCTCCTCTTGGTCAAATCAAAGGGAGTTCGACTCCTCTTGGTTAATTCTGAGGGAGTTCGTGTCCACTTGGTCCACTCTAGGGGAGTTCGTCAACTCTTGGACCAATCTAAGGGAGTTCGCCTCCTCTTGGTCCAATCTAAGGGAGTTCGTCTCCACCTGGTCCAATCTAAGGGAGTTCGTCTACTCTTGGACCAATCTAAGGGAGTTCGTCTCCTCTTGGTCTATTCTAAGGGAGTTTGTCCCCTCTTGGACAAATCTAACGAAGTTCGTCTCCTCTTGGTCAAATCAACGGGAGTTCGACTCCTCTTGGTCCAATCTAAGGGACTTCGCCCGTATCGGTCCAATCTAACGGAGTTCGTCTCATCTTGGACCTAACAAAAGGAGTTCCTTTCCTCTTGCACCAATCAAAAGGAGTTCATCTCCTCTTGGTCCAATCTAATGGAGTTCGTCTGTACTTGGTCCATTCTAAGGGAGTTCGTCTCCTCTTGGTCCAATCTAAAGGAGTCCGTCTGTGTAAGTCCAATCTAAGGGAGTTCGCCTCCTCTCGGACCAATCAAAAGGAGTTCGTCTCCTCATGGTCCAATCAAAAGGAGTTCGTCTCCACTTGGTCCAATCTAATGGAGTTCGTCTCCTCTTGGTCCAATCTAAGGGAGTTCGTCTCCTCTTGGATCAATCCAAAGGAGTTCGTCTCCTCTTCGTCCAACTTAACGGAGATCGTCTTCTCTTGGACCAATCCAAAGAAGTTAGTCTCCTCTTGGTCTAATTTCAGTGAGTTCGTCCCCTCTTGGACCAATCTAAGGGAGTTCGTCTCCTCTTGGTCAAATGAAAGGGAGTTCGATTCCTCTTGGTTAATTCTGAGGGAGTTCGTGTCCACTTGGTCCACTCTAGGGGAGTTCGTCTACTCTTGGACCAATCTAAGGGAGTTCGCCTCCTCTTGGTCCAATCTAAGGGAGTTCGTCTCCACTTGGTCCAATCTAAGGGAGTTCGTCTCCTCTTGGTCCAATCTAAGGGAGTTCGTCTCCTCTTGGATCAATCTAAAGAAGTTCGTCTCCTCTTGGTCCAATTTAACGGAGATCGTCTTCTCTTGGACCAATCCAAAGAAGTTAGTCACCTCTTGGTCTAATTTCAGCGAGTTCGTCCCTTCTTGGACCAATCTAAAGAAGTTGGTCTCCTCTTGGTCTAATATAAGGGAGTTCGTCCCATCTTGGACCAATCTAAAGAAGTTCGTCTCCTCTTGGTCAAATCAACGGGAGTTCGACTCCTCTTGGTCCAATCTATGGGAGTTCGTCTCCACTTGGTCCAATCTAAGGGAGTTCGTCTACTCTTGGACCAATCTAAGGGAGTTCGTCTCCTCTTGGTCTATTCTAGGGGAGTTTCTCCCCTCTTGGACGAATCTAACGAAGTTCGTCTCCTCTTGGTCCAATGAACGGGAGTTCGACTCCACTTGGTCCAATCTAAGGGACTTCGTCCGTATCGGTCCAATCTAACGGAGTTCGTCTCATCTTGGACCTAACAAAACGAGTTCGTTTCCTCTTGCACCAATCAAAAGGAGTTCATCTCCTCTTGGTCCAATCTAAAGGAGTTCGTCTGTACTTGGTCCATTCTAAGGGAGCTCGTCTCCTCTTGGTCCAATCTAAGGGAGTTCGTCCGTGTAAGTCCAATCTAAGGGAGTTTGCCTGCTCTTGGACCAATCAAAAGGAGTTCGTCTCCTCATGGTCCAATCTAAAGGAGTTCGTCTCCACTTGGTCCAATGTAAGGGAGTTCGTCTCCGCTTGGTCCAATCTAAGGGAGTTCGTCTCCTCTTGGATCAATCTAAGGGAGTTCGTCTCCTCTTGGTCTATTCTAGGGGAGTTTCTCCCCTCTTGGACGAATCTAACGAAGTTCGTCTCCTCTTGGTCCAATCAACGGGAGTTCGACTCCTCTTGGTCCAATCTAAGGGACTTCGTCCGTATCGGTCCAATCTAACGGAGTTCGTGTCATCTTGGACCTAACAAAACGAGTTCGTTTCCTCTTGCACCAATCAAAAGGAGTTCATCTCCTCTTGGTCCAATCTAAAGGAGTTCGTCTGTACTTGGTCCATTCTAAGGGAGTTCGTCTCCTCTTGGTCCAATCTAAGTGAGTTCGTCCGTGTAAGTCCAATCTAAGGGAGTTCGCCTCCTCTTGGACCAATCAAAAGGAGTTCGTCTCCTCATGGTCCAATCTAAAGGAGTTCGTCTCCACTTGGTCCAATGTAAGGGAGTTCGTATCCTCTTGGTCCAATCTAAGGGAGTTCGTCTCCTCTTGGATCAATCTAAAGAAGTTCGTCTCCTCTTGGTCCAATTTAACGGAGATCGTCTTCTCTTGGACCAATCGAAAGAAGTTAGTCACCTCTTGGTCTAATTTCAGCGAGTTCGTCCCTTCTTGGTCCAATCTAAAGAAGTTGGTCTCCTCTTGGTCTAATATAAGGGAGTTCGTCCCATCTTGGACAAATCAAAAGAAGTTCGTCTCCTCTTGGTCAAAAAAACGGGAGTTCGACTCCTCTTGGTCCAATCTAAGGGACTTCGTCCGTATCGGTCCAATCTAACGGAGTTCGTCTCATCTTGGACCTAACAAAACGAGTTTGTTTCCTCTTGCACCAATCAAAAGGAGTTCGTCTACACTTGGTCCAATCTAAGTGAGTTCGTCTCCTCTTGGTCCAATCTAAAGGAGTTCGTCTCCACTTGGTCCAATCTAAGGGAGTTCGTCTCCTCTTGGTCCAATCTAAAGGAGTTCGTCTCCACTTGGTCCAATCTAAGGGAGTTCGTCTCCTCTTGCTCCAATCTAAGGGAGTTCGTCTCCTCTTGGATCAATCTAACGGAGTTCGTCTCCTCTTGGTCCAATTTAACGGAGATCGTCTTCTCTTGGACCAATCCAAAGAAGTTAGTCGCCTCTTGGTCTAATTTCAGCGAGTTCGTCCCCTCTTGGACCAATCTAAAGAAGTTAAGTTCGTTTCCTCTTGGTCAAATCCAAGGGAGTTCGGCTCCTCTTGGTGCAATCTATGGGAGTTCGTCTCCACTTGGTCCAATCTAAGGGACTTCGTCTACTCTTGGACCAATCTATGGGAGTTCGTCTCCTCTTGGTCTATTCTAAGGGAGTTTGTCCCCTCTTGGACGAATCTAACGAAGTTCGTCTCCTCTTGGTCCAATCAACGGGAGTTCGACTCCTCTTGGTCCAATCTAAGGGACTTCGTTCGTCTCGGTCCAATCTAACGAAGTTCTTCTCATCTTGGACCTAACAAAACGAGTTCGTTTCCTCTTGCACCAATCAAAAGGAGTTCATCTCCTCTTGGTCCAATCTAAAGGAGTTCGTCTGTACTTGGTCCATTCTAAGGGAGCTCGTCTCCTCTTGGTCCAATCTAAGGGAGTTCGTCCGTGTAAGTCCAATCTAAGGGAGTTCGCCCCCTCTTGGACCAATCAAAAGGAGTTCGTCTCCTCATGGTCCAATCTAAAGGAGTTCGTCTCCACTTGGTCCAATGTAAGGGAGTTCGTCTCCGCTTGGTCCAATCTAAGGGAGTTCGTCTCCTCTTGGAACAATCTAAGGGAGTTCGTCTCCTCTTGGTCTATTCTAGGGGAGTTTCTCCCCTCTTGGACGAATCTAACGAAGTTCGTCTCCTCTTGGTCCAATCAACGGGAGTTCGACTCCTCTTGGTCCAATCTAAGGGACTTCGTTCGTCTCGGTCCTATCTAACGAAGTTCTTCTCATCTTGGACCTAACAAAACGAGTTCGTTTCCTCTTGCACCAATCAAAAGGAGTTCATCTCCTCTTGGTCCAATCTAAAGGAGTTCGTCTGTACTTGGTCCATTCTAAGGGAGCTCGTCTCCTCTTGGTCCAATCTAAGGGAGTTCGTCCGTGTAAGTCCAATCTAAGGGAGTTCGCCTCCACTTGGACCAATCAAAAGGAGTTCGTCTCCTCATGGTCCAATCTAAAGGAGTTCGTCTCCACTTAGTCCATTCTAAGGGAGTTTGCGTCCTCTTGGACCAATCAAACGGAGTTCGTCTCCTCATGGTCCAATCTAAAGGAGTTCGTCTCCACTTGGTGCAATCTTAGGGAGTAGGTCTCCTCTTGGTCCAATCTAAGGGTGTAGGTCTCCTCTTGGATAAATCTAAAGGTGTTCGTCTCCTCTTGCTCCAATTTAATGGAGATCGTCTTCTCTTGGACCAATCCAAAGAAGTTAGTCTCCTCTTGGTCTAACTTCAGTGAGTTCGTCCCCTCTTGGACCAATCTAAAGAAGTTGGTCTCCTATTGGCCTAATCTAAGGGAGTTCGTCCCATCTTGGACCAATCTAAAGAAGTTCGTCTCGTCTTGGTCAAATCAAAGGGAGTTCGACTCCTCTTGGTCCAATCTGTGGGAGTTCGTCTCCACTTGGTCCAATCTAAGGGAGTTCGTCTACTCTTGCACCAATCTAAGGGAGTTCGTCTCCTCTTGGTCTATTCTAAGGGAGTTTCTCCCCTCTTGGACGAATCTAACGAAGTTCGTCTCCTCTTGGTCCAATCAACGGGAGTTCGACTCCTCTTGGTCAAATCTAAGGGACTTCGTTCGTCTCGGTCCAATCTAATGGAGTTCTTCTCATCTTGGACCTAACAAAACGAGTTCGTTTCCTCTTGCACCAATCAAAAGGAGTTCATCTCCTCTTGGTCCAATCTAAAGGAGTTCGTCTGTACTTGGTCCATTCTAAGGGAGCTCGTCTCCTCTTGGTCCAATCTAAGGGAGTTCGTCCGTGTAAGTCCAATCTAAGGGAGTTCGCCTCCTCTTGGACCAATCAAAAGGAGTTCGTCTCCTCATGGTCCAATCTAAAGGAGTTCGTCTCCACTTAGTCCAATCTAAGGGAGTTTACGTCCTCTTGGACCAATCAAACGGAGTTCGTCTCCTCATGGTCCAATCTAAAGGAGTTCGTCTCCACTTGGTCCAATCTTAGGGAGTAGGTCTCCTCTTGGTCCAATCTAAGGGTGTTCGTCTCCTCTTGGATAAATCTAAAGGAGTTCGTCTCCTCTTGGTCCAATTTAATGGAGATCGTCTTCTCTTGGACCAATCCAAAGAAGTTAGTCTCCTCTTGGTCTAATTTCAGTGAGTTCGTCCCCTCTTGGACCAATCTAAAGAAGTTGGTCTCCTATTGGTCTAATCTAAGGGAGTTCGTCCCATCTTGGACCAATGTAAAGAAGTTCGTCTCGTCTTGGTCAAATCAAAGGGAGTTCGACTCCTCTTGGTCCAATCTATGGGTGTTCGTCTCCACTTGGTCCAATCTAAGGGAGTTCGTCTACACTTGGACCAATATAAGGGAGTTCGTCTCCTCTTGGTCTATTCTAAGGGAGTTTCTCCCCTCTTGGACGAATCTAACGAAGTTCGTCTCCTCTTGGTCCAATCAACGGGAGTTCGACTCCTCTTGGTCCAATCTAAGGGACTTCGTCCGTATCGGTCCAATCTAACGGAGTTCGTCTCCTCTTGGACCTAACAAAACGAGTTCGTTTCCTCTTGCACCAATCAAAAGGAGTTCATCTCCTCTTGGTCCAATCTGAAGGAGTTCGTCTGTACTTGGTCCTTTCTAAGGGAGTTCGTCTCCTCTTGGTCCAATCTAAGGGAGTTCGTCCGTGTAAGTCCAATCTAAGGGAGTTCGCCTCCTCTTGGACCAATCAAAAGGAGTTCGTCTCCTCATGGTCCAATCTAAAGGAGTTCGTCTCCACTTGGTCCAATCTAAGGGAGTTCGTCTCCTCTTGGTCCAATCTAAGGGAGTTCGTCTCCTCTTGGATCAATCTAAAGGAGTTCGTCTCCTCTTGGTCCAATTTAACGGAGATCGTCTTCTCTTGGACCAATCCAAAGAAGTTAGTCGCCTCTTGGTCTAATTTCTGCGAGTTCGTCCCCTCTTGGACCAATCTAAAAAAGTTGGTCTCCTCTTGGTCTAATAAAAGGGAGTTCGTCCCATCTTGGACCAATCTAAAGAAGTTCGTCTCCTCTTGGTCAAATCAAAGGGAGTTCGACTCCTCTTGGTCCAATCTAAGGGAGTTCGTCTCCTCTTGGTCAATATAAGGGAGTTCGTCTCCACTTGGTCCAATCTTAGGGATTTCGTCTCCTCTTGGTCCAATCTAAGGGAGTTCGTCTCCTCTTGGATAAATCTAACGGAGTTCGTCTCCTCTTGGTCCAATTTAATGGAGATCGTGTTCTCTTGGACCAATCCAAAGAAGTTAGTCTCCTCTTGGTCTAATTTCAGCGAGTTCGTCCCCTCTTGGACCAATCTAAAGAAGTTAAGTTCGTCTCCTCTTGGTGAAATGCAAGGGAGTTCGACTCCTCTTGGTCCAATCTATGGGAGTTCGTCTCAACTTGGTCCAATCTAAGGGAGTTCGTCTACTCTTGGACCAATCTAAGGGAGTTCGTCTCCTCTTGGTCTATTCTAAGGGAGTTTGTCCCCTCTTGGACGAATCTAACGAAGTTCGTCTCCTCTTGGTCATATCAACGGGAGTTCGACTCCTCCTGGTCCAATCTAAGGGACTTCGTCCGTATCGGTCCAATCTAACGGACTTCGTCTCGTCTTGGACCTAACAAAAGGAGTTCCTTTCCTCTTGCACCAATCAAAAGGAGTTCATCTCCTCTTGGTCCAATCTAAAGGAGTTCGTCTGTACTTGGTCCATTCTAAGGGAGTTCGTCTCCTCTTGGTCCAATCTAAGGGAGTTCGTCCGTGTAAGTCCAATCTAAGGGAGTTCGCCTCCTCTTGGACCAATCAAAAGGAGTTCGTCTCCTCATGGTCCAATCTAAAGGAGTTCGTCTCCACTTGGTCCATTCTAAGGGAGTTCGTCTCCTCTTGGTCCAATCTAAGGGAGTTCGACCGTGTAAGTCCAATCTAAGGGAGTTCGCCTCCTCTTGGACCAATCAAAAGGAGTTCGTCTCCTCATGGTCCAATCTAAAGGAGTTCGTCTCCACTTGGTCCAATCTAAGGGAGTTCGTCTCCTCTTGGTCCAATCTAAGGGAGTTCGTCTCCTCGTGGATCAATCTAAAAAAGTTCGTCTCCTCTTGGTCCAGTTTAACGGAGATCGTCTTCTCTTGGACCAATCCAAAGAAGTTAGTCGCCTCTTTGTCTAATTTCAGTGAGTTCGTCCCCTCTTTGACCAATCTAAAGAAGTTCGTCTCCTCTTGGTCAAATCAAAGGGAGTTCGACTCCTTCTGGACCAATCTAAGGGACTTCGTCCGTCTCGGTCCAATCTAACGGAGTTTATCTCATCTTGGACCTAACAAAACGAGTTCGTTTCCTCTTGCACCAATCAAAAGGAGTTCATCTCCTCTAGGTCCAATCTAAAGGAGTTCGTCTGTACTTGGTCCATTCTAAGGGAGCTGGTCTCCTCTTGGTCCAATCTAAGGGAGTTCGCCTCCTCTTGGACCAATCAAACGGAGTTCGTCTCCTCATGGTCCAATCTAAAGGAGTTCGTCTCCACTTGGTCCAATCTTAGGGAGTTCGACTCCTCTTGGTCCAATCTAAGGGAGTTCGTCTCCTCTTGGATAAATCTAACGGAGTTCGTCTCCTCTTGGTCCAATTTAATGGAGATCGTCTTCTCTTGGACCAATCCAAAGAAGTTAGTCTCCTCTTGATCTAATTTCAGCGAGTCCGTCCCCTCTTGGACCAATCTAAAGAAGTTAAGTTCGTCTCCTCTTGGTCTAAGGGAGCTCGTCTCCTCTTGGTCCAATCTAAGGGAGTTCGTCCGTGTAAGTTCTATTTAAGGGAGTTCGCCTCCTCTTGGACCAATCAAACGGAGTTCGTCTCCTCATGGTCCAATATAAAGGAGTTCGTCTCCACTTGGTCCAATCTTAGGGATTTCGTCTCCTCTTGGTCCAATCTAAGGGAGTTCGTCTCCTCTTGGATAAATCTAACGGAGTTCGTCTCCTCTTGGTCCAATTTAATGGAGATCGTCTTCTCTTGGACCAATCCAAAGAAGTTAGTCTCCTCTTGGTCTAATTTCAGTGAGTTCGTCCCCTCTTGGACCAATCTAAAGAAGTTAAGTTCGTCTCCTCTTGGTGAAATGCAAGGGAGTTCGACTCCTCTTGGTCCAATCTATGGGAGTTCGTCTCCACTTGGTCCAATCTAAGGGAGTTCGTCTACTCTTGGACCAATCTAAGGGAGTTCGTCTCCTCTTGGTCTATTCTAAGGGAGTTTCTCCCCTCTTGGACGAATCTAACGAAGTTCGTCTCCTCTTCGTCCAATCAGCGGGAGTTCGACTCCTCTTGGTCCAATCTAGGGGACTTCGTCCGTATCGGTCCAATCTAACGGAGTTCGTCTCATCTTGGACCTAACAAAACGAGTTCGTTTCCTCTTGCACCATCAAAAGGAGTTCATCTCCTCTTCGTCCAATCTAAAGAAGTTTCTTCTGTACTTGGTCCATTCTAAGGGAGTTCGTCTCCTTTTGGTCCAATCTAAGGGAGTTCGTCCATGTAAGTCCAATCTAAGGGAGTTCGCCTCCTCTTGGACCAATCAAAAGGAGTTCGTCTCCTCATGGTCCAATCTAAAGGAGTTCGTCTCCACTTGGTCCAATCTAAGGGAATTTGCGTCCTTTTGGACCAATCAAACGGAGTTCGTCTCCTCATGGTCCAATCTTAGGGAGTTCGTCTCCTCTTGGTCCAATCTAAGGGTGGTCGTCTCCTCTTGGATAAATCTAAAGGAGTTCGTCTCCTCTTGGACCAATCAAAAGGAGTTCGTCTCCGCATGGTCCAATCTAAAGGAGTTCGTCTCCACTTGGTCCAATCTAAGGGAGTTCGTCTCCTCTTGATCCAATCTAAGGGAGTTCGTCTCCTCTTGGATCAATCTAAAGGAGTTCGTCTCCTCTTAGTCCAATTTAACGGAGATCGTCTTCTCTTGGACCAATCCAAAGAAGTTAGTCGCCTCTTGGTCTAATTTCAGCGACTTCGTCCCCTCTTGGGCCAATATAAAGAAGTTAAGTTCGTCTCCTCTTGGTCAAATCCAAGGTAGTTCGGCTCCTCTTGGTGCAATCTATGGGAGTTCGTCTCCACTTGGTCCAATCTAAGGGAGTTCGTCTACTCTTGGACCAATGTAAGGGAGTTCGTCTCCTCTTGGTCTATTCTAAGGGAGTTTGTCCCCTCTTGGACGAATCTAACGAAGTTCGTCTCCTCTTGGTCCAATCAACGGGAGTTCGACTCCTCTTGGTCCAATCAACGAGAGTTCGACTCCTCTTGGTCCAATCTGAGGGACTTCGTCCGTATCGGTCCAATCTAACGGAGTTCGTCTCATCTTGGACCTAACAAAACGAGTTCGTTTCCTCTTGCACCAATCAAAAGGAGTTCATCTCCTCTTGGTCCAATCTAAAGGAGTTCGTCTGTACTTGGTCCATTCTAAGGGAGCTCGTCTCCTCTTAGTCCAATCTAAGGGAGTTCGTCCGTGTAAGTCCAATCTAAGGGAGTTCGCCTCTTCTTGGACCAATCAAAAGGAGTTCGTCTCCACTTGGTCCAATCTAAGGGAGTTCGTCTCCTCTTGATCCAATCTAAGGGAGTTCGTCTCCTCTTGGATCAATCTAAAGGAGTCCGTCTCCTCTTGGTCCAATTTAACGGAGATCGTCTTCTCTTGGACCAATCCAAAGAAGTTAGTCGCCTCTTGGTCTAATTTCAGCGAGTTCGTCCCCTCTTGGACCAATCTAAAGAAGTTAAGTTCGTCTCCTCTTGGTCAAATCCAAGGGAGTTCGGCTCCTCTTGGTGCAATCTATGGGAGTTCGTCTCCACTTGGTTCAATCTAAGGGACTTCGTCTACTCTTGGACCAATCTAAGGGAGTTCGTCTCCTCTTGGTCTATTCTAAGGGAGTTTCTCCCCTCTTGGATGAATCTAACGAAGTTCGTCTCCTCTTGGTCCAATTAACGGGAGTTCGACTCCTCTTGGTCCAATCTAAGGGACTTCGTTCGTCTCGGTCCAATCTAACGGAGTTCTTCTCATCTTGGACCTAACAGAACGAGTTCGTTTCCTCTTGCACCAATCAAAAGGAGTTCATCTCCTCTTGGTCCAATCTAAAGGAGTTCGTCTGTACTTGGT